>JALLBE010000752.1:0-14188 GCA_036939795.1 Thalassiosira mediterranea
TGCCTGCCAAGCAAGCCTCAGAACCCTCTCCAAAGCTCATCATTGTTGCCATAGGCACCCATGGCAACAGTTTCTTCTTGTGGGTGCTGCGGAATTGGCATCACCCACAAGTTCACTATGCTATATCATTTTCTCCCCTCATTTCACCACCTACGTACTACTGTGTACTCCTCAATAGATTCCTCACATTTTTTTCACTTCAGGACAATATGGGCCTTCCTACTCTTCACCTTTCCTGAGAATATGTATCTTCTTCCTTGCAACTCAACCACTGGATGAGTCCTGGCGACGAGAACTACACCACCACCACCTTCTCCAGTATATCGACAAATTTGTATTGATGAATGCAGTGATTGATTCCAAGGGGCATCATGGTTGTACTCATGGGGAGGGCATATTCGAGGATCAGGGATCAGCGAAAGGTGTTACTAGAATACATGGACAGGAAGAATGTAATCATGGTTGTCACTGACACTGATACCACAGGGAGCATGGGCAAGCTTGGTGAATTCCTTCGTAAAAATGGCTGGGAGCATGGTTACTGCACTGACCACAATTTCCATCCTTTTGGCTTTTGATGGCAAGTCAATCCATTTGAATTATATGTATATTCATTGGTGCTAACATCAGATATGACACACTTTACTAGACAATAATATTCCTGGAGCAGAGGGTGCGATGAAGGCGGCAAGAGGCCTCAATGGTTTTTTTGAGTCCTATACACAGGATCTTGCTGAGCTGAGGACAGTACAAAGTAATGGTACTATTACAAGATATGTAGAACAAACCACTCCAGTGAAGACTCTCCAGGACGTTGTGACTCGTTGGTGGTCAACCTTTTGATCTCTGAAGCATCTGCGCTGGCTCAAGCCTGCAATCAAAACTCTAAAAGCTCAGGAGCTAATTCTCTGAGTTATTCCCATCAATGCAGACCATGGCAGGCTGGCAGCGCGCATTGGAGGACAAGAAATACGCCACTGGGTCCCTTGTTCCAATGATCCGAATTAGAAAATCCTTCTCAACTGTGATGGAAAGCAACACAATGCTTGAACCTGTGACTGTGAAGCATCTTACTGAGGTGCTGCTGCGTGATTTTAATCTGCGCTATGAACCGGGTGACGAGTTTGGAAAAGTCAAATATACCAGCAAGCCTGAGATTGGGTATGGGAAACGATACACTGCTTTGCATCCATTTTTTCATTGCTGATTTTTTGGATCCTCACATAAAGGGGAGCAAAGAAAAAGAAGGAATATCTGATGACTGAATCAGACTTCGAGCAACTGAACACTGATGTCCTCAATCTGACGGGAGATCAAGTCAAAAATAACCGGGAGGAAGCAGAGGTATAGGAGATAACTGACACGCAGGAGGGTGTCGTTCAGGATGGTACGAGTTCTCCAGCAGCTACTACCATGGATTATCTCATGTTTGGAGATATGATATGGACGACAATGAGGATGACAAAGTAGAACATGGCACGCAAATGGCTGACAATTTAGATGAGGATAAGATTTGAGTGGAGTACAAAAAGGAGCTGGATTTATACCTTCTTGCACCAGGGATTGCAGTTAGGGGCAGTGACAGTGATGGGGATTATAACAATCCTCTTCAGTGGTGGAAGGTTGCTCTGTTGGCAACAACTCATCTTGCGATACCTGCAACTTCAGCACCATCTGAAAGGGTTTGGAGTCATGCTTTGGCAGCAGCACTTGATGAATGCCCTTGGCATAATCATTGCCAAACACCGCTGCACGGAGGATTGCACCTTCGCGGGTCAAGAAGACCTCTTTTTTTATCAGCACCCTTCCTGACGATGTCATCACTGCGACACAACCAGGGCAGCAAGACATGGCTTGTCTATGAGACCCCAGTAATCTGAATCTGTGGTGATGATGGCTTGAATGCAGCCCTTCTCAAAGAGATAGGCCAGCTGCCAATATGCTTCATAAGGTGCAAACATGTAGCAGATGGATGCATCATCCAAGACGCACGTAGTACCTCTGCAAGGACATATTGATCAACCGTTGCCGAACCTTTCTGATACTTGGTGATCTTATCCAGCATGATTTTCTGTTCCTTGGGCCTTTGAGGCCATGCTGACTGGAGACACTGATGCAATGCCTCAAGGTTCTTCTTGCTGTCACTATCGCACTCTTCACCAGCTTTTCTTTTCTTCAATGGGTGGTGGGTTATTCCATCAAACACAGGGATAATCTCCAAGCCACAATGCTTGATAGAGCGGAGCATGGACAATGTTTGGGAGGCAACATGAGCGACTGGATGACGAGGGAGTCCTGTGGAATTCTTCTGCAACCAGCTGTGACTTGACAAATGACATCATGAGGCAGCTCATGTCAATGCCAACACGTGTCATGGCTGGGGCAAGCGTTGCAACAGAAGACAGATGCTGTTTGTCCCCTGCATACTTCTTGAGCAAGGCAGACAAGGTGATGATCCCCATTGTTGTATCAATTGTCGCATCATGGGGCCGTTGTAGGGTGGAGACCTTTCGTTGTCATAGGGCCGCTGTCGTAGGCCATCGTGCCGCCGTTTGCTGTGGTGGTGGTGACAGCGTCGTCCATCATGACATCGCCACACCGAAACCAAATTTGGCCAATGACAAGCCATGATTGCCATCACTGCTGCCTCAGTATCTTGCGTCCAACGATACCATGGCCCTGCTGGCCGGGAATTCGGTTGATGGCCTCATTGATCCTGGGGAGAGGTGCACACAATGAGATGAATATGGGGTAAAACAAGGATGAGAAATGAGAGATGAGTGAGAGGGGAGAGCTCATCGCCAAAGTCCGATGGTTGATTTTTCATGAGATTGCAAGCGAGAGGCCTTTTCTACGTAGATTTTTGTACTCTATTTCTATGTACGGGCCCCAGTAGGCAAGACGGAAGTCTCTTATTTCAAGACACCAGCATTTGCCTGGTTCTTCATGACATTCTCTTTACTCTCTTTTGCATCAGAACTTGTCATCATGCAAACAGCGCTCAACAGTTGTCAACATCACTGTTCCGTTGCTGCCGTTGCTTTTGCCGCTGGTGTGCAGCAAGGAATCAGATGAGGCCTTCGAGTTGCAGGAAGGGCCATGTCCGTGGGATCGACACATTATGCAGACACAACTTCATGCAAATCTGCCCCCCTTGGTTCTGCCTGCACCCCAACACCTGTCCCGGCGGTTCTGTGTTTGCTGACAGTATGTCCCATGGTAGCCAATGGGCACGGAGGCTCAAAGTGAAGATAGGAAGTGCTGGACACGATAAGAGCAGGAAAGAGGCGGAAAATGAATGGAGGCCAGGATGCTGGGCATGGGTGCAAAAAAGGCTTTTCTGATAGGTTGAATGGACATTGCGGCCCTCCTGGCGCCCCCCGTGGACCCTACATAGAATATCAGTGAGCTGTATTACATGTCTACAGTGATGCCATTCGTTCTAGGGGGTCCGTGGGGCGTGTCTACACCTCAATACCATCCAATGTAAAGTGACGATTTTGGCTTAGTCAGTGGCTTAGTCCTGACCCCCCAGGACTAAGCTGAACGGGTGACCACTCTACCTACCGTGAAGCAAGCATTTGCAGCTACCAGCGCTTGCGAAGAGACGACCGATATGACCGTGCAACGAGCCAAGTCTCAATTGAAAGCTTTATTGGATATGGCATCCGACACAGGCTCAGCGACAAAACTTGACTCGTCTGCCCTGCTCTCACCCATCCGTTCCTTAGGGTATGATGTTGAGATTCAATGCACAGCATAGCTCCCTTACACACTTGAAGCAAAGACTCCCAACAGTAAGAAATCCAAGCCTGTCCGTCGTCCGACCGCAGATCCGCGAAGACAGACTTTTGGATATGGTGCGCATTTCAATTCCAATTTTAGTGCGCAAATAAAGTTTCAATCGGACAATAAATTATTCTTACCAATGAATCATGCCTCTTAGAATCAATTCGCGGGGCTAAAAGGAAGAAAATGCTCTTTTCGCGCACTTGCGCACTATGTTTCATCCATCGGCCGATTCGCCGCCTGCCGCAATCCCATCATAATTTCGAGGCCATCAAAAGCCGCAGTAGCATTGCTCGAAATTCTCACCAAAAATAAATCAAGCAACGATACCATCATGTCGGACGAACGTCGCTCCCGTTCCCGCTCTCGCTCCCGCTCCCCCGATCGCGGCGCCGCCTCCGCCGACGCCCCCGCCCCCGGCGGCGATGGGATGGATCCCAGCAACAACGCCCCTCCCCCCGCCGACGACAACGGCGGCGGCGCTCCCCCCATGGACGGGGGAGATAACGGCGGCGCGGGAGGCGGAGGAGACGGCGGGGGAGGGGACGAGGTCAAACTTTATGTCGGCAACCTCGACTACAGTGAGTTGATTCATTTGATTTAATTTTTTGTGGAGGTCGTGGGGGTGTGGCGTTGCTCTGACATTTAGATGGGGTATTGTCATTGTTATTGTCAATAATTATTCACGGCCGACACCTCCGGCGCCTGCCTTGGAAATTGCATCACTAAGGACCGACGATTGTTTATTGATTCATGGCGCGCCTGTCAATTCATTGGGAACATTATTTTTCTGTGGATGCATTAGTGAGGCATTTGTTTGAATATTCATTGACAGTGAAGCGCCGAGGCCATCGCCTATGAATTAATTATTCTCGGCAATGATGAACAAATTGTAGCTACAAGATTCGGTTGTTATGTCCATAGGGGGGGGGGGGATCGCTGTTATCATTATTTGGCAATTTATTTTCATTGCTCTCACTCACATCCCTTCAACCCCCCTTCCAAAAATATCATCAATTAATTTATTAATCTAAGGCACGGACGAGTCCCGCCTCCGCGAGGTCTTCGGAGCCTTCGGCCACGTGACCGACGTCTTCCTCCCCCAGGAGCGCGGCACCTCCCGCCCCCGCGGCTTCGGCTTCGTCACCCTTGCCACCCGCGCCTCGGCCGAGGACGCCATCTCCAAGATGGACCAGAGCCAGCTCGACGGCCGTACCATCAGGGTGAACGAGTCCAAGCCCCGCGGGGAGGGACCCGCCGACGTGAGCCGCGGAATGGGAGGAGGGCCGGGGGGACCCAAGGGACTCGGACCGGGGGGACACGGAACCTTCAACCCCTCGGGACGCGAGGAGGTGAAGCTCTACGTGGGAAACCTCTCCTTCGAGACCACCGAGGACTCCGTCCGAAGCATGTTCGAGCAGTACGGAGCCGTCACCGATTGCTTCCTCCCCACCGACAGGGATACCAACAGGGTGAGGGGATTCGCCTTCGTCACCATGCCGGCCAAGGAGGCCGAGCAGGCCTGCGCCAAGGTCAATGGCATGGAGCTTGATGGAAGGACATTGAGGGTGAACGAGGCCCAGCCCAAGGGCTTCGGAGGCGGAGGACGCGGAGGCAGGGGAGGGGGAGACTGGGGTGGAGGAGGAGGATACGGAGGTGAGTTCATAGCACATGATGCGTACTGCCTGTACTTGCCCAATCCCCCCATCTTTTGTGCATGATAATATGTGCTAATATTTTTCATTTTTCTGTGGCCGTTCAGGAGGAGGAGGATACAATGATGGAGGATACGGAGGCCGCGGAGGCGGTGGATACAATGATGGATATGGTGGCGGCGGCGGTGGCTATGGCGACCGTGGCGGCTACAGCGGTGGCGGAGGATACGGCGGGGGAGGAGGATACGGCGGAGGCGGAGGATACGGTGACCGTGGTGGCGGAGGAGGCTACGGAGGTGGAGGATACGGTGGTGGGCGCGATGACAGGGGAGGCGGAGGGTACAGCGGCGGTGGAGGAGGATATGGTGGCGGACGTGGAGGTGGTGAGTAGTTGCCTGTGCCTGCTTGATATGTTTTCTTTGTTTCATGCATTTTCGAAGTGGTTGATCTTAAACACTTTGTTTCTCAACTTCTGTATAGGCGGCTATGATGATGGGTACGGCCGAGGCGGTGGTGGAGGAGGATACAATGACGGGGGATACTCAGGCGGCGGCGGAGGTGGATACGGTGGCGGCGGATATTAATTTCCCTCTTGGTAAGTTGATGTGACTCCAGTGTCTACGAGTGTGGCCCGAGGAGGGTGTGGAAGAGCAAGGCAAAGAGAGTTCCCTGGAAGACAGTTCCCTGAAGATTGATGCACGAAGATGACCCCGAAGTTGGATGTTAGAATCCGTTTCCTGAGTCCAAGTTCTCGGAAGAAATGCGCAAGTCCCCTTATGGCTGGTTTCTTGATGACGGCTCCACTGGTGTGGCTGTTGGCGAACGCCCCTTGGGAAAGGTACACGCCAGTTGTAATTTGAGTGACCCTGAAGTTGGATGGTTGAATCCATTGCTTGAATCCCGAAGTGAAATGACCTTGAAGAGACTGCCTACCTATGAGTATGTATTGGTGTCTGTGGGAGTGGTACACGCCACGGATTACATCTATTGCAGCCACATGCCCCAAGGGCAAGGTGACACTTTCATCTCATGTCAACGCGGATTGTGTCGGTGGACGAGTCCCCGAACGAGGCCTCATGTTGGCTGAGGGGTTCCTGAAGGAAGAGTGGTTTCGGTTGGACGAGGTACGATACCTTGAAGCAGGTCATATCCACTGACTGTGTCTGGCTGAGTAGCTCAAGTGACACGCTCCAGAAGTTTCCTTGAGTGGACACGAACCTTGTTTGGATGCCCCCCATCCGACCTGTCCCCTTGCTGGCGTCATGCAGGCGAGTGGCCATTCACCACTCTGCTCTCCTGAAGATGATCCTTTGCTATTATTGTGAGGCAATGCAGCCGACGTGATCCGATATGATCCCTTCTGCCGTCGTCGGTCGATTTGCCAGCGAAGTCATCACAGTTCTTGAAGATCATTGCAACCTTCTCAGCGATGCGATTGCTGTTCCCTGAGGTATTCCGGGAGATCTCGAAGGAGTACGTGATTCCCAGAAGGTTGTCCAGTAGGCATTGAGCGGCTGTCGTCGCGGTATGGTGGAGTTCACTTGCCCGGTACATTGCCCCCTTTTGGAGGTTGCTGAAGTCTGATCTAGCTCGATTGGGGAATCCTGCTTCTTTGTGCATCACTGAGGGAGATGGTGCACATACTGTTCCCACGAAGAATGGAAGACCGCCTTGTACCACTTTGGTGTGTTTGTCCCTGAAGCAAGGCCGAGGATATCATCCTCAGAACATGCGGAGCTGTGTGTACATTAGTACTGATGAAGCTACTATGAGACAGATCAAGCCAAGGGAACTCTTTGCCTTTTCGTCATGCCCTCCTCTAACCCATCTCCACTGTTAAGCCCTCAAGGCGGCAGCTCACCGATTCTCTCTTTTTGTTCGATAGGGATCTTTGGGGTCAAATCCTTTCCTGTCTGCTCATCCTCAAGAACCTGTCATGCACTTCTTTCAAGAGGCGCACAAGTTTTGGATCACAATGGTTCAGGGATAGTGCGCTCTGTGCTTTGCACTTTTCAGTAGGAAAATCAGTAGTTCGTGGAGGACCATGGAGGAAGGATAATGTTAAATTCTGGGGTTCATATCGTAGATGAGGGATTCTATCATTTGGGTTAGACCGTTTGATTTGGCCGCTTTCGCTCAGGTTGGTGGAATTGGTGGAATTGGTGGTATGCTGCGCTCGGGCGGTAGGAGGTGCTTATGAGCAATGCCGGGCTTCCGCTATGCTCTGGCTGTTTCACTCAACTCGGTTGACACGCTCAGCCGACGAGCATTGCACTACTTCGAAAGGACAGGTGCCATGGGTCCATGGGCTGAGTACGGTTTGCAGTCCATGATCATCCAACTCATCAGTCCAAGGATCCTGCCGAGGGTTGGCAGTTGAGATCACCAAACATGATCTCTCATGCATCACCACAAGGCTGTCCACTCCATTGAAAGCTGGAGGCCACATTTGGTATTCAGACATGCTCATGTCATATTCAGCTCCGCAACATCTTGTTCAAGTTCGGTCATTCAAATCCACTTGTGACGGCCTATCAAAGTCATCAACGATTTGGCAACCTTGAGAGTGAAGCCTGGTCAAATATCTTGCTGCCAAGTGGGCTTCATCGGACATGCTTATGTCACACCCTGCGCTGGATACTTGGGTTTCGCTCCATCTCGGTATCTCAGAGCTCCTGGCTTCACCCCATGCTACCATACCTTGGTGGATTCTGTGGACAAGCTGACTGCGCCAAGAAACCATTCTTGCGTGGATCTCGACTAAGACAGGGTTTTGGTCGTCAATCTGGCTCGAATCTGGCGGCTGCTGCGGCCAGTCCAGCTTCGCTGCGCCTTCGACGCACTATCCATCCGGGCTTGATTCCACTTCGCTTGTGTTGCTTTTCACTGGACTGTTGGACTGTGATCATGATGCCATCTTTGACGCTTTTGCGCACAAGTTGACAGCGTGAAGTCCTTCATGCCAATGGCCACGCATGATGTAGCGTCCTGCCTTGTGATGTCATTATGGGCCAACCTCCTTCTCCCGACAAAATATGATCAATGCACCCCTCTGTTTTTGGGGATCTTCCAGCTCATATATTGTCAGAAAATACGACCCTGTAAATCCTGGTCAGATGGCTGATATCCTTGGCCGTAAAAAACCAATCCCATGTGCGGTCTCGTCACTTTCCACTGCCTTCATCACTTGGGTCATGTGACGCTTGCGCTTTATGAGCTTGCTAAGATTCATGAGTAGATGCAGCCTTCCACTCAGGACTGCCTAATTATTGTGGATCCACATCAAAGGTAAGTTTCGTCTGTTGACTAACCGATTGCCTCGAAGCCTGCGATAGATGTAATGTTACATAAATAAGTGTCTGTGGAAAGTATCATTATTGTTTGACTTATGTAATGACAACTTTTGTATCATGGCATGCAGATCACTTCTGTGCACCAGAAACCTTGCAAAAGGAAGGCTGAAAGTCCTTCTCTCTGTGGACATGGCCATAATGGGAGCTCTAATAGGTTATTGTTTCAGAAAGTGATCATGTGCACAACAACTTCAGATAATGTGGTACCCGTTATGAGCACTGCTGGATACAACTGGACGAAGATTTTGCCTGCATATCACACAAAACATGCCTCTCCTGCATCTCAGACCACGACGGTACAGAAGGCTGTGTCTATTCTCCCCCGATGGAGCTTTCCCAATTCTCTTTCCCAATTCTTTCTCATGGGAACCCTTTTCATTCATTGACTCTTCTTGTCTGGGAGTATGGCACCAACGACGGCATTGCCCGCGATCTCAAGGTCGACCAAAAGGTCCGTCCAGGTTTGGACCCGGACTCCCATGGCAATATCCCCTCCCTCGGCTGGCCATCACCAACATTGTCTCCCCGACCCTTTCTGGTCAACAGGATGGTGGCTCGGATCCTACCCAATTGAAACGAAGGCAGCCGGCAGAATGCGACGTGGCAGCCGGCACTTTCTGTTGCAACCCGTAAACTCTCGACGTTCTCCGTGTCCACAAGCAGAGCTATGAGCCCGGTTCTCTCCTTCAGTACCCGTGACCACTCCACCAGCAGCTCTTCGTAGAGATACTCGGACACCTTCTCGAATTGTCTTCCAAAGGGAGGGCAACAAATAATTTTGTCGATCGAGGAATCGCCCAACTGGTTCAAGCCCCTTGCGTCGCCCTTCACTAACTCTACCGGAACCCTTGCCGCACGGCAATTTTCAGTGGCATACCCCAACTGCTCGTCCGAGAGGTCAATGCCCATGTATCTAGCGTGGGGCCAAATGTTGGCCGCCTCCACAAGGAACGTCCCCTTCCCGCACATCGGATCCAATACCACCTCTCCCGGCTGAATGTCTGCCGATTTCGCTAGAGCAAAGGATTCGACAAGACGAAAGCCTGGTTTGGGCAATGCATCCGTGGCCACAGGCCTGCTGAGGGCCACGAGTTCCAGGATGACAGTGGACTCGTACAGGAGCAAATGGAACTTGTACGTCGGACTCTTCGACTTCGCGACACGGCTCCAATCAAACTCATGATATAAATTCCTTGCAACGGCCTGTTCGAGCCTCGACCTCGATATGGCCGGATTTCCGCGCCAGGTGTTCCATTTCTTACACGTGACGGAGAAGGTGATGGGAAGTTGTTGTGAATCGTTGTTTCCCATAGCCTTCCATCCGTCGATGCATGCGTTGAGCCCCTCAAAATTTGAACACAGCATCGAAGCAAGTGTAAGTTCGTCGTCATCCTCCCCAAGATCGAGCGCCTCCAACGCGACGATGCGGACCGATCTAGCATCGAGCTCAGTCAATTGTGAGGTAGCTTCCTCATCTGCTCGAAACCAAACGCGCCCGACGTCTTCGCGCTCGACCGTCACTCGATCGAAACCCCGCAGCTGTTCCAGGAATCGTTTGTTAATGTTGGAGTTGGAGCTCGACGAGGGCGGCACCGCGGTGAAGGAGAGCGCCGACGCGGGTCCAACAAGTTCTACAACATGGGAAAGGGCGAGGGCAACCAGAGTGGAGACGAAGATCAGTATGTGGCTACATGATCTGCCGGTCTCCCTGCTTTTCGGCCAGCCATTTTTGCCTGCCATTGCTCGCTCGCGCCGCCCAGAGGCCCACTGTGGCGCCGCCTGTAGGTCCAGCGGTAGGTCTACGCACTGCTTTGGCTTGGTTGCCGTCATGATTGTGCCTCCGTATTCCATTCTTCACCCCTCCGTCCGTCGTCATTCGGTGCTGCATGCGGTGCAGCCAGGTATGTACACAGGGTGGGAAAAGTGCGATAGAACATGATATCAATCATCGTGGAATGGTCGGAATCAGTATCAGTTATGGCGCGAGGTTGCAGAACCCATCACCGATGCACGAAAACGTCACCCACATTCAAGCGTGCCGGCCACGCACCCTATCGTAGGTACGATATCGTAACGTACGCACTCACTGTCCGATGCTGTGCGTCGAAGTCACATCATTGGCACTTTCCGAAGAACAAATCCAGCCAACCTTGCTGCAACCATGATGTGGTAGGTAGGTACGTTACCATGCAGCGCGAATGAAGTGTACGGGCTTTGGGCTTGCAAGGGCCGAGATTAGATAAAAGATGAGAGGTGGGATTGATGCGACTCTGAACGGTGGATGGATCCACAAGTTTGTGTTGGTTGATGCTCTTACCCTACTGATATAACCGCGCCGCCGAGAGTTGGCGGAGTGGTAGGCTCAGAGCGTGCTCAGAGGAGGCCGTCGCCATCAATTCATGTGCTCACTCTCACCTCTCCTCTCAGCGATACAAGGACCATAACTCTCGGTCCATAACTCCTCACGATGCTCGTTCGTTCATATGCATTCCTCCTTGCATCCTCGGCGTCAGCCGTAGCTGCATTCGACGTGGGAAACAGGTCACCCCTTGCTAATGGATTACGGCCAACGACGACCGATGCCAAGGCGATATCCATTCCCGCGGATGTGCCAACCGAGCAGAGGCCAACGCCGATATTAAAGCCGGAGGACGCTTGGATAGCAAACCTCGACTACGATGCATTCGGTAAGGATGTGGCGAGCCTGGGGAAAGAGCTCCTGAAGGAGACGGGCGACGAAGACGTGGATCACCTGAACAAAATCGTCGGATGGCGAAACCTCGCGGCCATCGTAGGCCTGTCCACAGTCTGGGCGCCTCCCAATCCCATGACCATCGCGGCGCTGAGCACGTGGACCTACGCGTCGTGGACGATGGTGGCTCACCACACGTGCCACGGAGGATACAATCGCGTAGACGCCGGACGGTTCAACAGCAGGGGATTCGGTCTGGGATTGGTCAATAGGTGCATCGATTGGTTGGATTGGATGCAGCCGGAGGCTTGGAATGTCGAGCACAACCGCCTCCACCACTACGTGAGTTTCGCAAATATTCATACCTCGAACCTATTCGCAATATTCATACATCGTACCTAATTACTGCCATGTAAAACTCAACTGATTGCTTTGGCCATACTGTATGAAACGTAGCGTTTGAATGAGGCGCACGATCCGGACCTCGTCCAACGCAATCTTGACTTCGTTAGGGATGCCAACGTGCCCCTTCCATTCAAGTATGCAACCGTCGCGCTAATGATGCCAATCTGGAAGTGGTTCTACTACGCTCCGAATACATACAAGGAACTCAAGACGAACGAGTGGATAAAGTCGGGAAAGGAGCTGCCAGAAGGCTTCGATCCGCAAGAGGCCGTCACCGTCACGGCCATGATGGATCCGCGGAGGAAGGGTGTACGCCAAATAGTCAACCCGCTGGACCTCTTCGTGAACGTCATCGGTCCCATGTTCATCGGCCGGTACGTCGCCATCCCCGCGCTGCTCGCGTTGATGCCCGGCGCGGGCCCCACCCTAGCGACGCACGCTCTAGCAAATCTTCTCCTGGCCGAGCTCCTAACGAACGTCCACGCCTTCGTCACCATCGTGACCAATCACGCCGGGGAGGATATGTACACCTTCGACGACGCGGTGAAACCCAAGACGGGATCCTTCTACGTCCGTCAGGTCGTGGGCTCCGTCAACTACGATGCCGGGAACGATCCCGTCGACTTCGCGCACGGCTTCCTCAACTATCAGATCGAACACCACGTCTGGCCGGACCTATCCATGAGGCAGTACCAACGTGGCGCGCCTCGTCTCAAGGAGATATGCGAGAGGCACGGCGTGCCGTACGTGAAGGAGAACGTGTTCGAGAGGCTACGGAAGACGGTGGACGTGATGGTAGGGAGGAAGAGCATGAGGGCCTTCCCAACGGAGTACGAGCCGGAGAGGGATAAGGCAGGTGTGGCCGGGGTCACCTGGAAATCCACAAACGGAGAGATCGATGACTCCGAGTAGCTTTGTTGCTGCTGTTGAAATGCAGGACTTGTATTGTTTGGAATTGTATTGTTTGCCATCACATCCCATAGAATTGAACACCACATGTTTGCTTCGCTTCCATAAGATAGAACTGCTCCAACTATGGCTCTAGAGTGCCACAATTACTGAATGACTGAAAAACCTTATGTTAGTTGAAATGGTACAACAGGAAGCTAGTTGGTCCAAGGGAGCCTTGGTTGGTCTAATAAGGTCTAATGTCGCCAGAACACACCATGTCAGTGGCCCCGTGTTTTTTATCGAAGAACATGAACAGGTGCCTTTGAACTACATGCTTTGAACCACAGACTTTCCCTGAACAGTAGATGTAATACCGCTTTCCTCCTATTTTGTTTCTTGGGCTTACTTTATTCGTAGGGCATGTGTTCGCTGTGTCTATCTCCTTTACTCATTGCACCAAACAAATATGTAGGCCCAAGAGATGATCTTGATCCAAGCTAGGTCCAAAATGCGAGTAGGTACTTCTTGTAAGAGTTCAATAACGAATGCATCGTGTGACAATAAAACACGAGACCGCCTCAGATGCGCTTTGCCCCGACCAACTTGAAGCAGTAATGTCCTCGCTTGCTCTTAGTATTGGAGATGGGTCCACTCGCCCTCCTGAGTTTGGTAAGGTAGTTGGAGCTGTCGAAGCCGACAGCGTTACGAGGATCAAGCGTTGGCTGATCGAAGAGACACTGGCAAACATTGCTTGGGCAGTTATAGTTGAAACCACGGAGGGCGGGGACAAGCTCGGTGGGGATGCGGTTAACGCAGTACTCAGCACAATCGCTGGAGTCTCTCACACCTGTGAATGCACCATACTCGTNGATTATACCGAACAGAAGAACTGGTGCGAGAGCAGAGAGCCGGTCGTGGTCTATAATATATTTTCACGGATCAGGATTGTTGGTACTGGATGCTGGGGCAGGGCTTTGTACTGTCAGGGTCTCTTTCAGTGAACAGGTGTCGTATGAGGTGGAATGTCTCCCTCTTGGTAGTATTCTTGTGGTTTTAGAGGTCGAC
This sequence comes from Thalassiosira mediterranea, assembly GCA_036939795.1. NCBI lineage: Eukaryota > Bacillariophyta > Thalassiosirophyceae > Thalassiosirales > Thalassiosiraceae > Thalassiosira > Thalassiosira mediterranea. The sequence goes on from JALLBE010000752.1 coordinate 13,851, forward strand.
GGGCGGAGAAGGATTTTGGTCTGTTTTCGAGGGCGCTGATAATGAATTGTGAGATCATCTACCTACCTCGAATGATCCCCTTTCCATCGCCTGGCTTACACTTCCGTAGGATTGGTTTCTTGAGGTGTCAACCAAACTTTGCTTGAGCTGCTGCATGATTCTTGGCCATCTCTCGCCTGGGACCCTTTCCCTGTTGGCATGTGCACCCAATGATTGATGCCATCTTGTGTGACTCAACCTTCCTGGATAGAAGGCAGCTCAGCTTGAGCTGAGCTGCCTCTCCTCGACGATGGCATTCTTCTGCATCTTGGTCCCGCACTATTGTAGGTTGGCTGCTA
>JALLBE010000753.1:0-13812 GCA_036939795.1 Thalassiosira mediterranea
CGATGAAGAGGGTCCCGCGGTGATCGAGGATTAGCAAGGTCGAGAGCAATCAATCGAATGAATCCCGCGGGAGGCCGAGACGACGAGCAAAGAAGGTCGAAGGCAATCAATCGAGAAACTACTATGTAGGATTACTCTGCAAAGTGCCGTCGACCTGCAGGTTTCATTGCCAAACTTCATATAGTCTAAGGTAGTGATATCTCTCTTTCGAGTGAAAGCTAGCTATTGGATTTACTCTTCGATTTCAGTACACCCTGCTACTCCCCATATGGGAGTCCGATTCGAAGAAGAGATCCCCGATGGATTCCGTATACGCCAGGGGATTGATGTCGGTCACAGCCTGTCGGCGATTCACCAGAGTCGATGAATTTTCGCTCCGGGATCGTTGATTCACCACGGCATCGCCGAGCGTTAGACTGTTCATAACGTTCGTCGAGGAAGAGAACGCCGTGACGCTTGCAGCCTTCTTATCCAAAGTTGTACGTCTTTTGGGCTCGTCCCTGTTCCGCTTGTTGGCCCTCTGACCCATTCCCAATTTATCACCAAAAAAGCTCCCACCGAACTTCGTCAGCAATCCCATCACGACTACCTTCAAGTCCTCGTCCTCGTCGTCATCCTCCACCTCCCGTAAGTCAGTCATGAGCTCGTTCATCAACACCAAGCTCTCTTCGTTTTGGAGGCCCGTCATCGCCTCCCGTCTCGCCAAGCTCCTGCCGCTATTGTTATCCCCAAGCTTCACCGCGGCCAGGCTGCGCGAGTGATGCAGTGCCATCCTCCCCGTCTTGACCTCGCTTATTTTGGCATTAGCGGCCGATCGCAGGTGGAGGAGGGCGGCGCGCTGGTCGACGGAAAGGCCGTCGATTTCGCCCATGCTCTCGATGACGTCGATGCACGCATCTAGATCCCAGTGGGATCCCACGTGACTGGGTCGGGAGGGCGTCTCGGCGGCGGACGAGACGTCGCTGGCGTCCGACACGGTCGATCTGCGGTCGTCGTCGCCCTTCTTGTTTTGGCCGGGCATCAGAGAGATGCGACTGAATCTGTTCGCGCGGCCGGTGGTGCGGCGACGGCCATTGTCGCCGTTGGCGGCGCTGATGGACACCCTCATCGTTCGTAGCCCGTCCGTCTGACTGGGTGATAACGACGCGTACAACTGCAGGGCTCTTACAGTGGATAGCTTCACACTTCACTCGGTCGTCCACGCGCCAGCGCCCTTCACCAGATGACAGTGGCTTCAACAATGGCAACAGCTTCAGGCCCTCACAGACGCAACGTCACACGTCCCGCTCTGAAGCCCTCCACGACGCAGACGCAGGTCGCAGTTTCGGCAACAACTTGAGAGTCTCCACGACGCTCGAGCTGCTCCTTGTGCCCACTCGCACCGCCGATATCCACGCCGTTCGTCCCGGTATTTCAAATGCGTTGGTTTGTCGCCGTCAGGGCCATCCATCCATTAGTGCCCCCAGTGCCCAGCCAGTGCATGCATGCCCGCCCCGCCCTACGTGTTACGATACCTACCTACGTAAGAAGTTGTTGCAAACGCAAAACGGCTGAGCTAAAAAAACACAAACAAAGCAAGATGGCACAGATGTCAAAATTGCCCCTTCGCAGGATCTTGGATGGCTTCATAAAACTATCGCTAGTTATCAAAATAGGCGAATACCTTTTACCTCTGGTTCCATTTTTAACATGGATTCATGTTCGCTATAATCTTACTTTAGCGAATGCATATTAAGAACTCAGTCTTTGCAAAGGACCAAGAGAGAGGAGCGGGAGAAAGATCTTGACACTTCTTCTTGACACCGCATAACGTGTGGTACAGAGCTAGGTTAGGTGGAGGTACTTCCCACATGTTGTAGTCTGGACTCTGTGTATCTGTATGTTGGCTATGTGTACAATAGGCATTGCTAAATAAGAAGGAACATAACCTATGTATCTGGAAGAAGATGGGCCACATGGCATTGGCATGCCCCTTCATGTTCATCTGAATGGGCACAGCACTGAATCACACTGGCTGATATGACGGCAACTTACTGAGGCATCAATGGCATCAATGCGTATGGTAGGTACATACCTATACCTATGCATATCTGATGTGCAAGGTCCAAGTGAAAGTGTCATCTGTGATGTTGCGGTGGAGGGACGGCAGGAGCAGAGATAGAAATCTGCAGCCTGTACATCTTGGCCACAAATGCAAATGTGAGGTGAGTGCCCCGAATAGCACAAGTCACAAATACACATAGGAGGCAAGTGACCAAATATAAGTATCTTCTACCCATGCCCATGTTAATTGATGAAATCGTGCCCATGGTAATGATAGAAGTAGAAGTAGCACGCCTTTTCTGCACACGGGGACCTCTTTTGTTAGCCACATAGACACTTTTTTGCGTAGGACTTGCGCACCTCCTAAGCCTCTGAAACACACTTTGAGTTCAACAACAAACTAGGTCCTTCATCTAATCGAGCTGGAGCTATGGACAGTGAAGGACCTATTTCTATTTGCCCAAAGGTCGCAAACTTGCCTCCCGGTCCCGGGAGGTGTGGTGTCTCTTGGACTCGGAGGTCCTCTCATGCAGAAAAGGCATCGGGTGCAAGTGATTTGTTTGACCAACTCACTATCACTATAACTATAAAACGAGACCGAGTTCACTACAAAGTGAGATGCTGTGCCCCCTGGTGCCAATACAGGAACCAGAAGACACACATATACACATATACAGGGATTGACCGTGATCAAAAAGTGTCTTGTTTAGGATGTAGCTGTAACCCGCTGTAACTCTACACAGGACTATTGTATTGTATTGTATTTTGACCTGACATGGGCGGCCCATGCCAGTCCCTAGTTACGCTATCTTCCGCCGCATACAACTGGAGGCTCACGCAGGTTCCACATGGCATAACCACACGGGACAGGATATAATCACAGATATCCAGTTGGCCTCCGATTGTAGATACCCTCGCAAGTATCATGCGCATATCGATCGGCCATTGTGTGTCAGACTAGATGTTATACTGCCTTTCACTTTCACACGATCCCTGTACTTGTACTTGTACATGTACATTCGACATTCCATACATTCCTCGTGCACCCTGATGGTCCTGACGTGGTTCGGATATGGCGATGGCATTGGACAAGGGCCGAGGGTGCTCATGCCTAAGTCATAAGCGCCCCTTCTCGGAGCTATTGCGATGTTGAACAGTGGGATTCCATCTTTGTAATAATAATAAAGTCTTTATGCCCTGTATACTACTATTATTGGTGGTTTCATGACATTATCGAACTTCAGTCAAGGGCGCCCTGGCCCTGAGCCTGAGGTGTCCCCTCATATGTCACCCTCCTACTTTGATCCCAGAGGGCTCTCTATCTCAATATCGACATTATTAAGATTTTTGAAAGATCTTCTATCTTGTGCAGTTTCCCTTGTCTTGTCCCCTTACACCTTTCTTTGGAGTACCTGGGTTGAAAGCCGTTATGTCTTCAATGATTCTCCAAGTCATGATGAACCCAAGCAAAACATGATTTTGGCTAGATCTTTGGCATTGATACAATTTTCCTCTCTAAGAATGTATTCAGTTTGCTGTCTGTCTTTTTCTTTGAATGATTTTGACAGAAACACTCCTCAACCTTCGGGAGAAATGTCAGTGCAGAACAGCAGTAGCTACACAATGCTTGCAGCTACTGTGTAACATATAGTAATAGTAGTGAAAGCATGGTGAGAGTCTAGAACCTTGCTAGAACCAGAACACATAACACATTGCACAGATATTTTGGGGTGTTTTTGTCTGTCATAAACCTGGGGGATAGAAATTCATTTGCAATCATTGGCATCGATTATCCTTCGACTCCAACACCAACACTAATTGCATCAATTTTGGCACAGTTCACATCAGTTCACATCTGCATTCATTTTTCTGTTTGATCCAATAACCAATGTGATTGTGTGATTGACTGATACCTGGGGTCAAAAATGTTCTAGTTCTAATTGATAATGATAATGAAAACTATTCCATTATCATCATTACTGCTGATTAAAATTTGCACTCTCTATTTTTACTTGTTGGTCCATTGTTAATGTTGGCATTCTTGGGTGGTGCTGTTTGATTACAGTCATGGGATCACATCAACATCATAGTATTGGGAATCGCTCCCGTGTAGGTGACCATGGGTTTCCATCCAAGCCAAGGGTGTCCTTCTGAGTATGAGGACCCATACCAGACCATGTAGTGATGGTTCATATTCATATAGATACATCATTGGGACCAGCTAAGGCAATGCCGCCATTTTCCTGTGACTCGTTGATCCTTTATGATAATTTATGTATGCAATCTTCCCATAGAAGTTCTTAGCAAGACACAATTATCGCTCTCTAATTGGTAACATTCATACTATTGGTATTGGCTTTTTGCTTAAATTTTTGAACCTTTTCCATTTCCATTGCATTTAAATAGTTTAGTTTTTTGTCCATAAGCCATGTGGTTTCATTTCTGTGTGGCTTGTGGTTCCATTTGATGAATACTTCCCGAAGAAGTTCTTAGCAGACATGCCTCTCCTTCCCCATCACTTTTCCATTGCATTTACATTTACATACTATACTTTTGAATTTTGGTTTTGGTCCAACGCAGAGGCAGAGGAAACTATGTATGCACAACGATATAGATGGTGGTCACAATTGCCAAATCACCAAAAACATTTAAGGAGATATGTACATCATGGTGAACCAGCCCACTTGTTCGGCCATGTCTTGATGCCACAACCACAAACCTCGATTACTGCCACCTACCTGTCGCTCAGCCTTCTCTTTCACTTTCACATGTTGTACAAAATGGAGATGAATGAACCTGGTGACAAGCACAAGTCAGTAGATTGCGCGCGTCTCTGACATCCAGGCTTCCCTTTTATTGCTGGTGGTGTTGTCAAGTGGTGGTGTCTCGAAATCTCCAAGGATAGGTATGGTACTTCTTCTTACCTTCTCCTTTTATCATCAGAGAGGTGGTACCTGGGAATGGGGCATACCTCACAGTATCTGAACGCTTCAAATGACGTCATATATCGGATGGTACATAATACAGACGACGCTCGATTTGTCTGTTCCGACTTTCAGGGCTTGGCTAGTCATCCGGCCGAAGATCGGCCCCTGTCAAAAAATGTCAACAAACTTTCGGCAGCTACATAGCCGCCGATCGCCGATCCCCGATCCGTTCTCACTTCTCACCCCCTGGGGCCCACGCTGGGCCACTCCCCTGCCTCTGCTTCTGACCCCTCGTGCTGCGTCGCGGCGCAGGTCCCATAGTTCAATCCGTCCTCGTCGCTGCGCCTGCGAACTATGCGGATCAACGTCAACGGCTCCAATGCGTCGTCGAACGGCGACATCTCGCCGTCGACGAAGGACGACAGGCAGGGGCGCCTTTCCGAAATGTCCGCCGCCTCCATGGCCGACTCCAACTCCCCCTCCTCGAACCCGTCCCCCGATCGGATGCGCGGCCAGCGCCGCCAGTCCAAGCCTCGACACCTCCTATCTTCGATGAAATCGAAGATGGGGATGGGCATGGAGCGCGTCGCCGGAGTATCCCACGGCCTGCGCAGCCACAGCGGGGTGGGCTTCGCGTCCAGCATCGCGACGTTCCGAGCGTCCAGGTCGGGGGACGCGATGGACATCGACGACTCGATGAAGAGCTCCAAGAGCATCGCGAGCGCGTCGCGGGGAGCCCGGTGGGATCTGGACAGCTGCATCGACGCCATCGAAAAATTGCAGGGCGTGGAGGGATTGGCTCCCGATCAGGTGGCGGCCATTCGAAATTTGCGCAGGGCCAGCGAGGAGGAGCGGCGCAGCAGCCATCACAGCAGCGGCAGGGGGAGCAGGCATAGGAATAAATCGCCCACCAAGCCCCCCACGGGAAAATCGAAGCGCACGAGCTTCAAGGACACTCGGAGGTCCACGGTGGACTCCTGCTCCTCGAACGTCACCAACGTCACCATCGGCGAGTCCGGCCGTTCGCTGCGTCGTCGCGACGCCAAATTCTTCGGCCAAAATGGATTGGGGCTGGGATTCACGAAGGAATTGGTCCAGAGCTTCAACGAGGTGGACGACGAGGAGTACGCCGACGAGGACCTCAAGCTCGTCGTGGGCGCATTGCTGGCGAACTTCGGGGGGAGGATATTCGGGAGCCACTTCGGGATAGCGAGGGCGGCGATGCTCAAGCAGGAGGAGGAGGAGAGGAGATTGGAGAGGGAGAGGGAAGGCGGCGAGGGCTGCAACGCCAAGCGGGATGGAACGAGGGGGTCGTTCGCGACCGAGCACTCGACCCACTCCATCGCCCTGGACGACCTCGAGGGATGCGACGAAAACGATGCCGCGGACAGATCGGGGCTACTCAATTCGGGAAGCCGCCGCAACAGCGCGCGAAGGCACGCCGCCAACAACTTCGACGTGCGCGGCATAAGCTTCGGCGAGGATATGTACAAATCGGATCCGTTATTGGTGGGGCCCAAGATCTTTTGTCCCCCGGAATGGAACGCCCTGACGAAGCGGGCGAGGACGAAGCTGACGACGCTGTTGAGCTGGGCCAATCTGTCGAAGTGGGACTTCAACGTGTTGGACGTGGCGCAGTTGAGCCAGGAGGTGCTGACGGTGGTCAAGGAGGGCGAGAGCAGTCCGGGGGACGTGGATACGAAAGGACAATTCTGTCCCCTGCTTTTCGTGGGCTGGGCCATCCTCTGCGCCCCCGACGCGCAGATAGCGATGCGGGGCTCCCTGGGAGATCACGACGAGGAGGAGGCGTACTCTCACCTCGACAAGGGGGACTATCCCCCCCATCGCTTCGTGGAGACGTTGGACGTCAGCCCCGAGCGCGTCTGCCGATTCCTCCGCGAGGTCGAATCGAGGTACGACGCCGAGACCACGTACCACAACAACGTACACGCGGCGGACGTCACGCAGACCCTGCTGTGCCTTTTGCAATTCGTCGACCGCGACACGCTGTCGAGGGTGTACGATCCGGTTCAAATTTTCAGCATTCTGTTGGCGGCGACCTTCCACGACGTGGGACACGACGGCAAAAACAATCTGTTCCACAAGAACACGCGATCCGATTTCGCCATACGCTACAATGACAAGTCAATACTCGAGAGCATGCATTCGGCGGTGGGGAACTCGCTGTTGCTGGGCAGCGAACGACGGGATGAGTGGGACGTCTTCGCGAGATGGGACAACGGCAGCAAGGAAAGGGCACGACACGTGATGGTCAGCAGCGTCCTAGGCACGGACATGAGCCATCACTTCGAGTCCATGGGGGGGCTTGCCACGAGGGCGGGGAAGCTGAGGGCCGATCGGGCCGGGCCGGACGGCGAGGTCGACAAGTCCACGCCGTTGGTGTCGATACTGGCCGAGGTATTGGGCGGCAGCGGCAAGGACGACCAGAAAGACGATGCAGGAGAAGATGTCTGCGTCGACGTCGCGGCCCTCGAGAAGGAATGCCGCGAGCTGGCCCCGGAGCTGCTCAACTTCCTCCTTCACGCCGCCGACATATCCAACCCCGCCAAGCCCCGTGACATGTGCGTGGCGTGGGCCGACAGGGCCCTCTCAGAGTTCTTTGCCCAGGGGGACATGGAGTCGGAGCTCAAGCTGCCCATATCCCCGTTGTGCGATCGGAAGACGGTGAAGCGGGCCGACAGCCAGGTTGGTTTCCTCAAGTTCGTGGTCAAGCCCACCTACGTCCTCGTTGGGGAGATGCTGCCTTCCGTGAACGACGAGATCCTGACTCTGATAGAGGAGAACATCGGGTACTGGACGAGGGAGAAGCTGAGGCTGAGCGGGATTGGCCCGAAGGTGATAATGATGAGGAAGTCGCTGCACATGCTGAAGGTGGGGAACATTGAGGAGGAGCAGGAGCAGGGGGGCGATGACAGCAGCATAACGAGCGACGAGGGCGATGACGATGCTGGTGGTGGTGGTGGTGGTGGCGGTGATGGTACCGAGAAGGACGGGGAAAACGAGGACAACGACGAGGGCGTTGACGAAAGTGCAAATGACTGCGGAGGCGACGGCGATGATGACAACGGAAACGAAGAAAGAATAGGGAAGGAAGACTCCGCTGGACAAGAGAGCGCCAGGCCGATAGAGGCGCCCCCTCGGGAAGAGGGATGATCCACACATGAAGCCAGTGGGCAACAAGAATCGACGAGGTGCAGCGCGTGGCCGCCATGCAAAAGATGTTCCTCCGGAAAGAGTGAGAGAAAGAGATGGGCCATGGCGTTGATTTTCTTTGTTGTAATATTACCATATCCCGGCTCTTGAGGGCACTGGCTTTCAAGCGCTTGCTTGGCGTGAAAAGGACGCACGTCGCTTTNGATCGAAAGAGGACCCCAATGAGGGATCAAAGGAGGGATCCAAGGAAAGATCGAAGGAAGGATCAAAGGAGGGATCAAAGGAGGACCCCAAGGAGGGATCGAAGGAGAGATCCAAGGAGGGATAAGAGAAGGAAACCAGTGAGGATATCAAAGAGGAATCCAAGGAGGGATCGAAGGAGGGATCCAAGGAGGGATCCAAGGAGACCTCCGAAGAGGACCCGTGAACAACGCTGCCGTTATCATCGAAAAAGGAATGCCTATGTATGTAAGCGTGGCAGACCTGGCTCTAGGAGACCTAGTTATGTTAGTCCCGAAGAGAGCATTCCTGGATATGGTGAACGAAGACGGCACAGCACTCCCACTGAGAGCATTGTTCATCAAGGGAAAAATACTGACGACCATGGCGAGGGTCACGGTGACGTCGGAAGAGGACCTGTTTACCAAGCACCCCAGAGACCTCATGAGAGTCCTGTTGCTCAAGGGAGATATTGGAGGGAGAATGACCACAAAAGCAATGATAACCGCACCAGGCCCTGGACTTATCATGGAAGAAGAGCTAGGCCTCGTTATACCAGTCGTACGTATCGTAGGTCCAAGGCAAGGCCTGGGAGGCCTCAAGGAAGGAAATACCGCAAACATGGGTACGATTACCCTCATCAAAATCCTGCAAATGATAACCGTCAGAGCCATGGCAACCGACACACCAGTCCCAGGAATCATCGTGGAGGAAGGGCTAGGCCTTATAGCACTCCTGCACATCGTAGGCGCAAGAGAAGGCCTGGCAACGACGTTCCTGCACAAGGATATCAGAGCAGTGACTACCAAGACACCCAATCTAGATACTACTATGACACTCCTGAACATGACAGGCGCAAGAGAAGGCCTGGCAACGGCATTCCTGCACAACAATACCAGAGCAATGACTACCAAGACACCCAACCTGGATATTACCCCCAAGTCAGAGCAACTACAAGAAGTTGTGGAAGTGTGACATTTACAATTGAAAAACAAAACGATGCTTCAATGCAATGCTTAAGCTATGCAAGAAACAAAATCGAAGATGAATTCCATGTTGGTGTTTACCATCAATACTCGTGCGACTATGGTGTTGATATCGAATGCATACACGCTGACAAGTACATCAATGAGTATCAATGTCAAGACCTGGTCAACCAGGCACTTGGATCGCTCCAAGAGAGTCTCCCAGATTCTTGCCGAACCCACACCCGTGGCACCTCAGGATGGCAAACGCCAGGGGCGCGCCACGGCCGCCGCCGTCACAAGAAGCGACGACGTTATGGTGGAAGACGCGGAGGTTAGGTTGATTGACAATACTGATAGGATGGCTTTACAATTCGTTGGGGTGCATTCAATAGATGCTTATGCAAGACCCTGGTTTCAAGAATTGTTGACTCATTTGATCTGCTTACATTTTTATGTTGCATCATGATTTGCTATGCTTGCTTTACCTTAGAGAAAACGATGTTATGATAATAACAACTTCACCTTCAAAGATGAGGTATGTCCAGGATTTTGGAACTGCTTTCTTCAAACAGAATATGTTGGTGGCGATCAGCCCAACTCAATCGCAGAGAAGTCAATATACTTATACACCACTCCATGGTGATATTCAGCTATATCACAACACCTCCTACTACTCCCGAGCGCCGCATCGAATGCCAAAGTGCGTCTCGAGCACCTTCCGACACAGGTCCTTGCCTCTCACAATGTCCCCATGAGCCGGTATTATCGTCTCAACATCCCAGCCCGGTCTTCCATCGCCGCCACCGCAGGTGATGAATCTCGCAATCTCGTCGAATTCGTCCCGTTTGTCGCTCCTCGTCATCAAGTTCATGTAGAAGGGACGGAAGAGCTTGTCCATACCAACTTTGCCCCAGAGCTTGGAGCCCAACGGGATCTTGCCCACGTCTGGTGCCAGCTCCCAAACCCCATAGTCTTCGTCGTCTGCGCCAGCCCCACTCCGTGCTGATATGCCTTTGGCAGCAAGCTCATCAATCACCTGTCCGTTCGTCACCCCATCCCCACGGGGATAGTTCCAGTACAGATCCGTGGTCAGCAGCGTCTTAGACGGTGCGTGATAGAACACCACCTCGTTGAAGAACGCCCTTCCCGTGAAGGGATTCGATTCCGTGTCAACGTGCAGCGGCTGGAGCTCCTCAAAGTCCCACATCGCCGCATCACCACTCGAACCCTTGCCCGGAAATCCCGGAGGCCGTACCCCGAACGGCACCTCGCCCGTCCATCGTACGTACCTCCGGCTCCTTCTCCGCTATGCCGGGGCATCCCCACATCTTCGCATCCGGATATCGTTCCGCCCACTGACCGGCGTACTTGACGTGTTCGTAATTGGGACTTATCACGTGAGCAACCGTGCCCAATTCGTCGATGGCTTTTATCAACGGCGGATCGAGTCCCACCGGGGAGTGTACCACGAGATCGTCGGTATTTCCCAATTTAACCACGGTCATCCGACACCCCACGTCGATCTTGTTCCAATAGAAAGGTCTGTCGGCGGTGTATACTCCCGGTATGGAGGCGGGGGTGAGTACGGATCCGAGACGATTGCTCCACCCCACAGGAGAGTAGGATCCACGTGTGGCGCCTATTTTGGACGCCTCGTCGATAAGCATGGCCTTTTTGCGGGAGAGGGGGTAGACCTCTGGCACGTCGCCCGACATGCTCAGGGGACTTGCGACATGACGCAGAGAGGAGGACGCGGGGAACGAGAACGGGGTGCCCGCCGGCAACAGCGCCGAGGCGGCGGCGATCGGTACGAGGGTGGACGACCTCATCCCTGTTGGACTTGAGGTAATGTCGGCTTCGTTTCCAAGCCTTGATCTACTTGGTGGTATCGATGGGTGTTGCAGTGAATGAGGCAGGTGAGAGTAGAGGGGTGAAGTTTCTTGAGGTTTCGTGACACAAAAGATGATATCCCGGCTCTTGAGGGCAGTGGCTTTCACGCGCTTGCTTGGCGTGAAAAGGACGCACGTCGCTTTCGACTTGCTTTCGTCGTGCTTTCGATGGCTTGCGCGCGCGAGCTGTCGCGCATCGCGTGACTCAGATTTCGAAATTTTAAAATTTTCACTACGTGGAAAGCTAGTAAATCCAAAAGTTACATTCTCACCACTCCCGAGTCGAAAAGGTGGCGAGAATGTAACTTTTGAAAGATCCGGGATATCAACTCGACCCCTAAAATCAACCTCGTTCGTTCTTCCTTCAATAAATTTTGTGGGTTGCTTCAAGTTGCTTGTGGTGTCGCAAGCAAAGGTTCCTTCGCAGTTCGCGAGGACATCAAACCGGGGTAGGTTGTCCGTTGTTAATACACTCTGATACATCGTCCGTATGTACGATACGTAGCTAGATAGGTATGTGCACTCATACTATGCGCATGCGGATTGCATCTCACGTCTCTCTTCTCGTCAATGTGTCTCTCCCCAACTCTCCCTGTTTTCACACTTGTCTACCTCTATGATGATTGAATGCATGTAGCGTCGAGGAGACGAGGTTCGCATATCTCACACACCTGTCTTCGCATCGAGACAGATGGGTTCGCGATTAACCCAGCGAGATAGTCAATTGTCTTTATGTGTATTGTACCTTCAGTTCGCAGGGCGGGTTCTCAACCAACCTTTCTCAACCCAGAGTCACCTCAACCCTAGCTAGCTACATACGTAGCTCTAGGTCGGTCGTAGCCTTTATCTCGCTACGAAGAGTTTCCTTTAAGGATATGAAGGATATCATACGTCATGCAATCGTCATTACTAATACATAGGTACTCTCCTAACCCTAAGATTTATTCTGTAGAAATATTACCCTCAAAATTAGGGCGGGGCCGGCCGGCAGGAATCACCTCACAATAGATAACCCCAACCTTGACCCAATAGACTGCTCTACAACAACGACAACAACTGTGTCTTTTCTAACGTATCACACAATCTCTCTCCTCCTGGAACTCTCCCACCACTCCCACGAGCCAGGATAGGCACAACCCTACAACCTCTAGCACACGGTGACCGGCTACTATTCCCGTAGAAACCATTGTGACGCAGCAGCTGCAAGCTTCGCGACCAAACGAGGGACAGAGAGAGAGTGCGGTATATGAGTAGCATTACGGCCGACATTACATTTATCGATGCCATCAACTTTATCTAGTTTATGTTTACCATTTTTTCGACCAGGTTCCGATCATGATTAGGTGGTACGGGCAGACTTCAATGCCTTCATAGGTGTCATAGAGGAGTCTTTCGCCCCGCGTACTGACTAATCTCCGACAACCGCCGCTGCGGAGGGAGGCTACTAGGGAGGTGGGTCACCATGGTCATGGTCGATGAGTTTTGGAGGTGGTTTGTGCGTTGGCATCGCGCAAGGATTTTGATCGCTCGAGCTCTACTGAGGATTTATCGATTCTAGACTTCGTAAAAAATGACAGATTTTGTTGGAGGGAACTCAGGTAAAATGTCCGCCCCTGTTACGGGGTTGGTTACCGTGAGCTGCCACCGCCCCAACCATCCCATTGGAAGAAGCAGAGTCAGTAGCCTCAGGGTTTTATCTTCTGCTGATCCCACAATCGGCCGCAGCAAGTACTGTCCCATCAGCATCAGATGAGGAAAATGCCACAGTCACATCTGAGCAAGAAACCCTCCAAAAAGACCTCTTCGCTCAAGCCTTCACTCATGTCCCAATTACCTTCCCATCCACCTTCCACTTCCACGCACTTGATGGAACAGGTGTACAACGGCATTGGATGTTCATCGTTGACCCACTATTCTGGTGCTAGTCCCACATATCAAGGACCTTGATTTCAACCTCTATGGCGTGAGATGAATGTGCATGGTCATGGTCATGTCCATGTACAAAGGAATATTGAGGTAGAGATCTTGTCCCAGGGCAACTTCATTTCATATATTCTATGAATATGAAGACTGTCAGCACCAAGAACTGTGCCCTGTGCATGAAGGAGAGGTTGAATATCTTTCACCTCTTTGGCAAACAAGCCACCGAGCTCCTGATCAATAGCAGAAATAAGACGCATACCAAATGTACTTAAGATGCAGTTCTTACGGCTACGTGCCGTTGGGAATACCAGGGGTGCTGACGAGGCTACCAGTTAGCAGTTAGACAAAAAGGGTACTTTGTCTTTGTGACTTAATATTTACCTGGAAGTCTGGTTGGCTTGAGATATGGAATCTAAGTTGGACATATGACTCTGGGGTGGGTATTTTTTGTGTCGGAAGCTCGGATCAAGCGGCAGCAACTCTATTGCTATTGTGGAAGTTCTTGATGGAGACTTGGCAGCAAATAAGATTTCTAGGTTTCTCTTCTATTTTGGAAAACACTTCTTCACAGATCTCCTTTTGTGGCCAAAACTTGACACCTGGAGCGTGAGCTTCATATTTGTTAATTAACTCAATGTTTCACCCAACAGCCTCTTCGAAAGCACAAAT
>JALLBE010000754.1:0-13784 GCA_036939795.1 Thalassiosira mediterranea
TTCAAAAATATGAGCGACACGATTTCAGAGACTCGTTCGGGAATATTCTGCGATCATATTGGCGATACAAAATTACAGCAACGAATTACAGGACGAAATTACAGCGAAAAGAAGACCTGGGAACGACCCTAAATTTACAAAATATATTTATCTATGGAATATTTTTGATTTAGCTATAATTCGCTCGAGAATATTGATCTAATCACGAATTCACGATATTCGAGATGCGCAGATCCGTGATCTTCGACATCCCGGATCTGCAGATCCGTGATCGTCCACATCCCGGATCTGCAGATCCGTGATCATTCACATCCCGGATCTGCAGATCCGTGATAGTACATATCGCGGATCCACAAATCCGTGATTGTTCACACCCCCGATTCCAATTATCGTGATTTGAACCCGTGATCACATGAGGATCGCTTGAAAGGTTGGTCTAAAGGTGATGATCTGTGATATCACAGGAAGCATCTAGCTTGGTCAGATCAGTGCGACTTGAAATCCCAATGTGTAATCTGTAGATCCGCGATCACGGATCTACAACTTTTGAGATCTGTGATCTCGGGACAGCTGACACACCGGATCTGCAGATCCGCGGGATCTGTGGATTCGGTCTAACAGATGGGTGATGGGTCAAAGCTGATGGGTGATAGGTGATGGTACAGTCTGATCCACGTAGGAATTAATCCAAATCTCGAATCTATCGGGCCGGAGACCATAGATACCATCCAAAGAGCAGACGAACAGCACCGCCGCGGGATGGACCCAGCCGGACGCTGGACGCCGGCCACGACGAACTACAAAATCGATCGGTGCTGACGGCGCAGTGTTGCAGCGCGCGAGGTTCGACCTCCGGTTCGACGCCGCCCACCCCGCCGCTGTGGTGCTCATACATGGGAGTCTCGGTTGGACGTGCAGTTGCATCGAAAGATCGACCACTGTGAGCAGACATGACGCACATTGGGAGCGACCGCCTTCTTTGATGGCCACCAAGCTTGCTGCATCATGCGATGGAACTCAAAAGTGTATTGTGGGTAGGTTGCTAGAGCCCTGCCTTGAGTGATCACGAGCGATGCAAAGCGACGCGGCGATCGCCTGCTGAAGATGAGTATTAAGATGATGCGGGCCATAGGGAAGGTACGAGCTCCTGGGGCACAGTGTCGAAATGTGCTGCCGAGATCCTTCAGTTCGTTTGCCATTTCTACCTCCAGCAACCGTCACCGCGTTGGAGGTTCTCTTGTGATGGTGACCGGAGCTACTTGTGGCGAATGGGGGCACGGATGGGCTCGTTCGGTTGACCGCAAAATTGGTTTGATTGGCAAACAATCATGCCGCTTATATGAATATCAATATTCATTTAGGAGAAAGTGTACAACAAACGCTACTGATTCATTGGAGCATGACCATGAAGCGCTAGATGTACCGCTGCAAAACAGATATCAAGCAAAATTGAAACATCTTTGTGAGACTGGCGATATAGATGCATCACTTCAATTGTTGAAGAAAATGCAAGCGATCCCTTTGTCACCGTTGGGATGCGATGATTACATCCAGGTTCTTGTGGCATTGGTAGAAAGTGGAATGTCAAGGTGATGCCCTCATATGTCTTCGATGATACCCCCCCACCAAATTCTGCGCTATTGATTCACTTGACATTTGAATATAAATAAATGCCACAGATCATCAAGAGGGGTGAAGCTATTTGATGAAGTTGTCAAGGAGATGGCAGCTCAGTTTGACGAGATCACACCATTGTCGGCCAAAAGTCTGCACAATGCCCTTGACAAAGAGTTCAGAAAAATCGGGTTTTCATTGAATGGTTATCCAGAAACAGCTTCAGAATCGAACGTGTTTGTTCCTGATGATATTTCACTGAGACGTCACCCTGCAGGCGGCGAAGAGTTTCTCGCGTGCAGGGTAGAAATTGATCCAACATCATGGATATGCCCCGTTACTGAGGCGCGGCTGCTTCCCTATCAATGGAGGTCTGAGAGAAAGCTGGTGTATCAAGGCCTGTTGGCCTCGCAGAATAAGGAATCTGTCCTCTTGAAAGAGCTACAGAATTTTTCTTCTAGAGTGAAGTATGTACTGATTGCCTTGTTATACCCATCATTTCCAAGATGTGTACGAGCTCAGCTCTTGCCTTCTCCTCCATGTACAGGGAGCACCCTTTCACAGTACTCCTGGGTGAGATCAGGTTTCTTTTTTGTGGGATACACACTTGTCACTTGTTCAGTTTATTTCTGATGAAATGCACCTTGCCTGAAAAATCTTTCTCAGACGGAGCCAACGTCAAAGATTCCGACATAGTACCAGTGGTGAGTTCGACATATCAGATGTTCGTACTATTCCACCTACTTTTTTTCCTATTTTGTGCCACCTAAATTTCCACCAATGCTGCAGCTTTCTCGCCTAAAGGCAGCGGGAGAATGTCCATTGGTACTTCTGCCAAGAAAAGCTGGGGTTCTAAAACAACGAAAGATCCCAAAGAAGTGAGTTTGCGTTGCACACTGATCCCATCTTTATTCGCTGTCGCCTTAACACCTGGTTACATTCCATCACTGAACAAAGGGACAAGAAGAATGTCCATACCGTGATGGACGGATCGTATCGAGATGTGCATTGCATTATTGCTACGTTGATTGGAGAGAAGAGACGTTGTGATATCTTGACCGAACACCAGATTCCACATAACGATGTCATGTTTATATCAAAGGAGTTACTTCCTAACTTTAGCCGGCAAAAGTGGGCTTTGAGGGCTCCAGATCGACAATGGTTTAGATACCCACAGCCTCACTTGCCTGCATTCACTCAAGATCAGAGGAAAGAATTTCACAATGATTTATTTCATCTTGCTGGTAAAAGATCAACAATGGCAGTTGAGCTGAAGAAATTATCCAATTGGTTGAAGTAAGAATCGATGCGTCTTGTCACGAAATTGCCGCCAATCATGTTGTGCTTGATCTCATGGGCATTGTCTCCAGCAATAGGACTGGCCGCCCATTCACGGTAATCCTAGGTAAGAATGATCGCGTGGTCTTGACCGTCAATTTAGAGCTATAATTTGAATCACAAGCTCCCCACCCCTTGTCAGATGGACCAAATGTAGGGAACTTCGAGAAGGTGGTAGGTGTAGCTGCACTGGCATAAATGTGCCCCCATTTGGTCATCCCTTAATATCCTCTCTCACAATAATCCATTTTTGCAGGCGGCCATACTGAAGAGGAACGGAGAATATCCTTTGGTTATACTGCCGCAAAAAGTAGCCTCGGGAATGCCCGCAGCTGTATCACGGTAAACTGAATTTGTACTATCGTTCTTATGCCTCTTTTCTGACGTACCCAATAATTCCCTCTCATGGTGTGTCTTCCGTTTCGACGTCAGTCTGCGGAAGAAAGGAAAACTGTACACAGTCCCTTACTTGCATGATGATGATTTGTCTTGTCTAATTGCTGCCTTGTCTGATCAAACAAGATCCATCGCGGACCAAGGAAATTCTGCGTTGGAAGTCAAACCAGTGCTACTTCTTACTCGGGATGAGTACTGGGATCACGCACAGAGACTCAAGGACACAACACTTTTTCAAGGTTAGTTGCTTTATTCTTTGACTTATATCAGTTTTCGATGTAGCCTTCAACTCCGCTTACATTTGGACGCCGTCACAGAATGGTACAGTTATCATTGTCGCAACAACTGGCCATCAGAAGATGATTCGGCAGCCGATTGGATAATGGCTAGATCAGGTCATAATCATATGCAAATACATCAATCTTTGCTCGAACCACACCAAAGAAAATCGCTCCACGATGGTCTCATTGCACTGGCACAGAGGAGAGAAAGTATGCAGTCGGAGCTAATGAAGTTTTCAGAGTGGATAAAGTGAGTAAAGCCAAGGTATTTCCATTGATTTATGTCGTTGTTCATTTCGTTGATTCCTACTCTTGTGTGCATGTCAGTCAACGAAGCGGTCATCCGTATACAGTCATCGTAGGTAAGCTTGCGATTGTATGTTGTGAAACCTTTACGATTTCCAGAACATCTATTAATACTCCCTTCGGCTCCTATGCTATCCCAGATGGAGCCAATGTGTATCTTTCAAACAGGGAAGCTGCCAGTGCTGTGTCTATGGTATGTCACGTTGCTATATTTGTTTTCCTCGTGAGCGATTATTGATGGGACATTGGACTTATTGCTTCCTCACTGCAGGTGGCCAGGCTCGTGGCAAGGCTCGAGGAGATGGGCGAGGTATGTCTGTGTGGTCATTGCTCTCACTTCATCTAATGGCAGCTTGCACCAAAATAAGAAGAACCTTTTTCCATGCCCAGTGCCCATTAGTCATACTCCCAGAGAAAGTTGCGGTGTACGCAACTCGAGTTGTGAAGAAGTGAGTGCATTCCGGGAATCTTCTTCTGATAAAATCGTCTCTATCTTTCTTGTTAATTATCAATGTTTCATGCTTTGAAGCCTCCAAAGGAGAGGGAGGCTGCACATTGTCCCAGATGGCTACGATGATAATTGCTTTTGTTTGGTTGCTACCGTGGCGGATCAAAGGGGATCGTGCAACGGCTACTTTGATACGCATGCACTTGGTGTACGGCCAATGTTGATAACTAATGACAAACTTTGGGATCATGGACAACATATTCGAAACAAAAAGTTGTTTCATGAGTGGAAGAAATATCATGTATGCGAATATTGCAAGTTGACTGGTAAAGTGAAAATGCTTCCAAGTATTCTGGCAAGAAGGATTGAAGGAGGAGGAGCATCATGGCACTTCCCTGTGAATAGTTGGGGCTTTCATGAACGTTTTGTCATTAATTTCCCTACAGTCTAAGATTAATGAGTGCTAGCAGTGCTTTATGAGGTGAGATCGAATGGCTGCAGACAGCCGTCATAAACTTCAACATACTGCCTCCGATTAAGCATTGCGGCCAGTGCTATAAAGAGTCATGTTTGCATCCTATGCCATCTTCAAAAGTTCTGCTGGTTCCGCCACTACGTTGCCCCAATCAACGCTTCTCTCGGAGAGTTTCCCTCCTCCTCACTTGGCATCGCTCTCTTCTGACAGTTGCGACTTGGTAGAATGCCCAAGACTCGCAACCAGTATCGTCACCGAATATGCACAGCGAGTACTGTGATCCATCGTTCATAATATTGATTCCATGCTGCCGGTGGAGTGGCGTTTTGTGCCCAACAATTGACAAGGATGGCGACACAATCTAGACTTCGATAATGCATAAGGAGGGGCTACATTCAGCGTTGGTCCCGCTTTCCCTGGCTGAAGAATGTCTCCTCGCAGAAAGGAAATGTTGATGGGTGGTTTCCTCCAATGGCGATTCGCAAAAGATGACTGATACGGGCGCTGCTGAAACAAATTCCAAATGGCTATGTTCGCCAACTCAGCCATACTAGTCGAGAAATGGTTTGGATGAGACTCTCAGAGCTACCTAAAGCTGAGTTGAATGGGAACCTAGTGCCTCACAGTGAATTTCTCACCACTAGAGCAAGCCGATGTTGTGAGATGTTTCATTATTTCTCCTACTACGTATGAATTCTGGCAATGATTCAAATAAATGAATGCATCTTCTGAAAAAAGCATGGACGGTATGTTTGCAAGCAACTTCGCATTTTGAGTCATTACACAAAGATTAGGCTATCCATTGGACTCTTGCTACAAGGTGTTCGAGGTACTGTTAAGGCCTCGTACAATGGTGCTGGAGCAGAGATGGGCAGATCGTTGATTATGTATTGCACCTTGCAATGCATGATGGGCCCCTCCTTCGAATGCAATGGCCGAAACTGTTCTTCGAGTGCGGCCAACCGCATACACGCTTTAAACGAAGATCGAGTCCGTTCCACTGCTGACCTGAGAGTCAAGCGCGTCACCCGTTGCCATCAAATAATGCATCCTTCGGTGATGCCCAATGCCGCAAGCGCGCAGCAAAAGGAGGACTTGCGCGTGAAATGGCAACCAACGGACGATGCTTCCGCCGCAAGTCGCGTCCACGACCGGCGAGAAGGATGGAGGTGATCCCAGCATCTGGGACCCAAGCCCCGGGCGGCCACACGCATCCAAGGAAAATCGACGTCGAGGGGAAAGGGGGAGGTGTCGCTCAAGAGGGGGGCCGGGACGCGCCGGCCTCGACACGCGTCCCCGACTCGCGCAGCACCCCATCATCGTCCATGATCAGCGACGGCCGCCGCTCCCGGGAGGCCATCCCGCCGCCGATGACTCCGCCTCCGACTCCGACCCGCCCCGCGCTCTCCTCCTCCTCCTCCTCGCGCCTTCGCAGCTCCCGCTCGACGTAATCCCGATCGAACGCCTCCACGCCCCCGCCGTCCCCCCGCCGGTACGTCCGCGCCGCCCACGGCGCGAGGTCGCGATTCCGCTCGGGCCGGCGGCGGACGCGGGAGTAGTAGTGGCTCCACCACCCGCCGAGCCATCGCGGCGGGAAGCCCGACGTCGTTGTCGTCGTCTTCATCGTCGAGGAGGAGGAGGAGGAGGAGGATTCGTCGCGCTCTTCGTTTCGCCAGTCGGCGCTCCATATGCACACGGGATACCTCCCGTCCTCGATGACGTCCGCGTCGTCGCCCTCTCCTCCCCTCCGTCGTCCGTCTCCCTCACCCCTCCACATGGAATCATCGCCCATTCCTCGATCTTTTCTCATGGAACCGATTTCCAGCGACTTGGCCCTCATCTCCCACTCCCGCGGGTACGCCACCGGCACGTGGACGTACCGCACCCCCTCCAGGGTGGCGTCCCATGAGAGGTGCGTGTGTCCGAAGGCGTGCAGGTGTCGTCGTCGTCGTCGCGCGCCGTCGACGCCTTCATTGGCATTGGCATCGTCGTCGCGGCATCCGTCGTTCGCGGCCGCGCGCGCGCCGAGCCTACGCAGCCGGGCCTCCAAGTAGGCCGATCCGACGCACGAGTGCAGCGTGGGGAGCGTGAGGTATCGCTTCTCCGGCAGGAGCTCCACGCGCGGCAGGAAGTGCGAGAAGGTGAGCAGCGGCATCATCGCCCTCGCCCTCGCCCTCGACCCGCCGCCACCCTCGTCGCCGTCGTCGTCGTCGTCGCCGCCGCCGGTCGCGAGGATGCCGTCGAGGTCGAGCACGACGTCGTTGAGCCCATCGACGAATTGCGCGGCCGAGTCGTCGAGCGGGCTGAGCCCCCCCGGCCAGCCTGTCCGACGGTAGTCCGCCACCACGGCGCGGGCGGGGGGTATGCCCCCCCAGCATTCGATGGCGGGCTCGACGTCGAAGGAGTGGTGGTGCCACGAGAGGAGGGGCACCACCGCCAGCGACGGCGCGGCGTCGTGGTCGTCGTCGTGGTCGTCGCCCCCGACCAGCACCGGCCCGATCCGCACGCCCTCCTCGACGCACAGCTCCAGCACCCTCTCCAGCTTCTCCACGGAATCCGAGCACCCGTCGCCCTCCCAGCTCTGGACGCACCTCGGGCTCGGCGACCCATCTCCACCATCGACGTCGTCGTCGGCGTCCAGCCTCGTCGCGAGCTTCTCCCCCCTCCCCCTCCTCCTCCTCCGCCGCTCGTTCGGACGATCGAGCCACAGCTCGTGATTCCCCGGCGCGAAGGCCACCTCCCCGAACTTGGACCTGCACGTCCGGAACGTCCAGCGGAGGACGTCGAGGTCGTGGGACACGTCCCCGGCGACGACCAGCAGAGCGTCGGGGCCGGCGGGGTCCAGGCGGGAGAGCCACTCCCGGTTGGCGGGGTAGTCCGCGTGCAGGTCCGACAGGAGGAGGACGCGACGGATCGAGGGGGCGCGGTGGGGGGGGGAGCGGAATCGACGGAAGCGCTCGCGGAGGCGATCGAGCGAGGGCGAGGGCGAGGGGTTCGGGTCGCGAGGAGGACGATCGGGAACGGACGAGCCGTCGATTCGTCCGGAGGGGGGGGGAGACGACGTCGTCATCGTCGCGACGACGGGCGACGAACTTCTTGGGCGGCAGGGACCGAGCCGAGCGCCGTGGTAGTAGCCTCCTCCGCTGCCGCCGCCGCTCGGAACGAAGGAGCAATGTGCGCGTCGCCGGACGGCGGCGACGGTCGTTGTGGAGGATACCGCGACCAGAAACGATGCCGCCACGACCCGGCGCGCCGGGGCGGCTACCGACCGCGGTCGCGGTCGCCCCATGGTGGATGGATGGAGCGAGCGGCGAGCGAATGAATGAAACGAAGAACGAAGAACGACTGAAAACTGAAAACGGACCGACGAATGACGAATCAATCACCACAAACGAAGATACCTTGAAGGCACCAGCAGCTCTCATCTCGTGTTGTTCAAAGTAAATAAGACATGAGTATGAGATATCTGTCAGTGTGGTCAGACATCGAGTCGTTCTGAATTTGGCGCGAGGAGGAAATCTTGGCGGGAGCTCCTACAAGGACTGTGCTAATACTATCATATATTTATAACTTATTATACTCTAATTAAAATAATAAATGAAAAGATAATTTATTTTATTTAATAAACTATTTGACTTACGTACTCCTTTTAGTTTTTCATAGGGGTTATCAGTTATGTTTTAAATTAAAATTCATACAAGATTTGGACGCGTTGGGAGAGAGCAAAAATTGTTTATATATCATTATTCTCACTATTTCAATCTTGGTATTTGAATTTGTATTGCATGAGTACGTATGAATATTATCTAAAAATTAAGTTACTGTTACCCCTTTGCAGATTTCGGTATCTAGATCCGTCCTCACTCGTCCTGCCTCCGCATCCCGATCCCGATCCCGATGCGTCTCTCCATAAAATCAAAGATCGAGTCGACGCCATCTATCCGCAGACGCCGCCACCATGTCCGAGACGACCTACCACCTCGAAAACGCCTCCTCCGGGCGGGCCAAGTGCAAGAAGTGCAAGGAGGCCATCGCCAAGGGAGAGCTGCGCGTCGGGACGAGTGAGTGCGAGTAGTCTCCATCGATTGTTCTCGTTTCTCTCCTTTCGTGCGTGCCGGGGTTTGCTGTTGCGGAGCGAATGAATTTCGAATCGCATCGTCGACGCCGTCGCGACTTCGAGCCGCGCCGTTCTCCTCCTCAGAGTCCCCGTCGAGGATGGGGATGTCCGACGCACGCTCGCGTCGACGCCCGAGCGCCCTCCGTCGATCATTCGCGCCGCTGGATGAGAACCGTCGTGTCGTCATTGTTTCATTTCGATCGTTTTCGTTCCTGATGCCCGTCACTTCGTCGTCGTCGCATCGCCTACTCCCGCTCTCGCTCAGATGTGCCCAAGGATGATTTCTTCATGACCTCGTGAGTATGTTGAATCGCATGGTTGCGCTGGTTTGAGAATTCTTTGTCGCCTCCAGTGCGTCGTTTCGTTCGTTATGTTCACGTTCCACGCGCCCATGGTATCCCCGCCCCCGACTCGAAAAATGCGCAGGTACCACCACCCGACGTGCTTCGCCGTTCCCCCCCGTCGCTTCAAGGGGGTGAGCGTCGAGGAGTTCGTCGACTCGCACCTCGAGGATCGGACGAACGACGGCGACTACCTCACGGACGAAAGCAAGAAGCAGGAGATCATCGACGCCATCGCGTACAAGCCTCCCCGCGCGTCGACGGGGGGTACCAGTGGAGTGGACTACGATGAGATGACTCCGGTGGGGAAGCGTGTGTTTGACATCAAAGCTGCGATGAAGAAGCTACCGGAGGAGGACGAGGATGCGAAGCGGCCGGCGAAGAAGGCCAAGAAATCGGGCGACGACTTGGAGCCATATGCTAGGGCCATGAAGGTTTACGATGGGATGAAGGCGGACGACCTCAAGTCCGTCCTGCGATGGAACCTGGGCTACATGCTCACGGGGGCCAAGGACGTGTTGATGCTCAGGCTCATCGACGGACACGTCAACGGTCGGTTGGCGAGGTGAGTCGAGTGTAGAAATGAAATCGAAACGAATATGACCCCTTCGAGCGATCATTGCCCATGCCCATATGTCATACGCTCCATCGCCTTCCAGATGCCCCACCTGCTTCAAGGGAAAGCTCTGGCTCGACGATACGGACGCCGGCGAGACGGTCGTGTGCAAGGGATACTTCGACGAGGAGACGCAGTATCGCATCCCGTGCGCCTACAAGATTCCCGCCGCGTCGGCCCCGCGCCTACAGCCGTGGTATGCGGAGGAACCCACCGAGGAGGAAATCGAGGAGATGAAGGCAATCACGGAGAAGCACGAGGGCATTGGTGGAGGAGGAGGAGGTGGGGGCGGAGGTGGCGATGTGCCTTCGGAGCTGGTGGCAGCGGCGAAGAAGCTGGAATGGCCGATGGGAGACATGAAGGCCGCAGCGCAGGCCATGGTCGACCTGTGCACCACAGGCCCGGTCAGCGTGGACCTGCCCCAAGATGAGAAGAAACGTCGCATCGCCGTGGGAAAGCTCATGATGAACCTGAAGCAGGAGTCACCGGATGCCTCGGCTGTCGAGGTGGTGGAGGCCATCGTCAAGGAGTTCGGCATCGCGGCTGCCAAGGCTGAGGCGAAGGCGAAGCAGAAGAGCGCCATGGCCACGAGCTGTAACTGCGAGGCGAATGGAGGGTTGGTGCAGGCGTTCCAGGAGCTCGCAGACCTGTACTTCAAGGAGGGCAATACCAACGCGGGCCTGTCGGTGAGTTGAGCTGCGGTGTATCAATCTGTGCTGTGTACCATTTGAATCGCTGGCTGACAAGTCACTCTTCTTCATCTTACAGTACAAAAAGGCCGTTGCTGCCTTCGTAGCTCTTGACTACGAGATTACCGAGGACAACGCCAAGGGCCTCGGCAAGGGCAAAACTAAAGTCGGTGAGTAGCCAAGAGTGCAACAATCGTTCATCACATTTAATGTGGTCGTCATTTTTTAGTATTAACTCCTGCCGCCCGCCCCTCTGCACTGCACTCCCAGCCGGCATCGGCAAGGGCTCAGCTGACAAGGCTTACGAGTTCGTCACCACGGGCACAATGCAGAAGCTCGAAGAGAAGCGTGCGATTCACTCGTGAAGCCCGTCATTGCTGCAGGATCTTCTACTCTGTTTTGCACGCTCACGCCGTGAGAATCGCGAATGCGATGCTGATATCACTCTAGGCATTGTCAGATAGTATAAATTAGGATGGAAATAGTACCCCGATGGAGTTATTGGTTCCAACACATCGATACCGAAGTTCATGGGGCAATCAATGGTTGATTACAGCGACATTTGTTCCTAAATAGAGAACACCTGATGCACCAGTTGAAGAGGTAAATCCGGAACGAAGATATTGGAATAATGACAACATTGTTGTTAGTGTCTTTTACTTTGAGGGATTGTGTGCTAGCAAAGAGGATATGCACAGCCGAAAAGCTACACGAATGCCCTTTTGGGACTATTTTTTGAGTGCTTACGTACCAACACGGTACCAGCACTGTATGTTCATGTTATGTTCCTACATCATCATTCCATCATTCCAACTGTCGTCCTTTTCTAAGTGAGAAATCCGAAATCCATAGATTGCAGGGTTTTAGTACCGTGCATCTAATAATTCTGTTCTGTATTCAGTATTCGGTATGAAGGCATCTCAGTACTCCTCAGCGGTACCGGATCCCTCTGAAACGCGTCTGAGCTTTGTGCAGCCGTGATCATGTATGATTTTCCCTCCAGGATCTGCCAGTGCATTCTAATCAACCATAATACTATTTTGGGTTCACATCCTTTGTTTTTGTTCTTGCTGTAGTTATGCTGTCACGAGCTCTGTCCTGCCTGATCTTCGATAATATCATCCTCGACATCCGACAAATCCACAAAGGTACCCCACCACTCTCGAAGCGTAGGAATATTAAACGCTTCTGATAGGCTTCGGCGACCCCGTGGTCGTGAGTGGCATCGTCTTCGAAGGATGCAATTGACCTTTTTGTTGTTGAGTACAGTGAGACACTTATATGATCGCCTTGTGTCTTCGCTGCCCCACTGGTTGCATACTGATCAAATCAAGTGGCAAAGGCTTAAGATTCAAGCGTGACAGGCTGTTCGAATTCTACAAATTGCAGTTGGAGCATGAACAAACGCCATGCAGTGAACTCACTGAAATTTGGAACAGAATGATGACGTTCGATCATACTCGGAGTTGAGTGAACTCTATGATGGTGTGGCACTGGCGGACATGGATCAGAGTGGCGCACAGTGATATTCTCTCCCCCCATATTTCTTTCATCCATTCTGTTACCAACCTATTTCAATGTCGATCTGCTGTGATAAATGCTCTCCAAAACAATTTGTGGTACTATCCTTCGTGCCGCATTGTCCTCTCGATCAATGCAATGATGCTACCTTCATTCCACCCTGGCTGGGATAGATAAGTTGAAGTATCTTGTGTTGGAGTATGTGTAGTGTTCTCATAGTTGACACCGAGAATGAGAGGGAGAGAGGGATGGGAGATGGGAGAGACCCCACAGGCTGTGGGGGAGCCGAAACAACACGTGCGTGTCTGCATGTTCCTTGGGTGGTGCCAAGGGTCGCTGTGTTGCTGAGAAGGAGAGGAGGGGTTCTCGTTGTGTCATAGACACACCGATGGAGCGAAGGACACCACTGTCATGTTGTGAGCGATTGGATGCAATGACGCCATCACTATGAGATTTGAGACGTGATGACGTCATCACTACGTAGTTTCGCCAATATTCGCTAATAATCTCTTGAACCAAACAACTTCTTATCTGATGGGTGTCCAAGACTATTGACATCAAACT
Source organism: Thalassiosira mediterranea (assembly GCA_036939795.1). Taxonomy (NCBI): domain Eukaryota; phylum Bacillariophyta; class Thalassiosirophyceae; order Thalassiosirales; family Thalassiosiraceae; genus Thalassiosira; species Thalassiosira mediterranea. The sequence continues at coordinate 12,707 of JALLBE010000754.1, forward strand.
TACCGCTTACTTCCCTCTCGGTCTGGCCGTCCCAGCGCCAGAGGGAGCATGGCGGGCGGCAGGCGTCAGGCGTGTGCGGCGCGCGTGTGCGCGAGTCGACCCTCGCGCCGCCGCTTGCAACATCGAGCTCACCTTCTTTCGGTAGCAGGTGCGATCATGGCCATGGCTGGCGGCGACGGCCGCTCGTAGGCTGACTATGGGGAGCGTTGTCGCGGACGGCTAACCTTTGGGGTAGTTGAGGGGTGGGGGCTTCGGAGGGTGGCGTAGCTCATCTGCGCGGGCGGAACGGTTCGGGCAGGAGGGAGCAGGGTCATCGGGCCAAGTCCTCGGTCAGGTCCTGGTGCCCCGAACAGACCTGCCGATGGCAGCCTCGGCGAATGCCCTTCAATCGTATCCGTCGAGGTCGTTGTGAAAGAGGTGCCGCCCGAACTCGAGCGAGAGTGTGGAGCCGTGGCCAGTTGCCGGTCTGAGAGGAATCCATTACTTCAGACTCCACGTGTGCAGCTATGCTCCATTAGACAGGCTGCATGCCCTCAGACTCCTTTTATGCACCAATTGGAGTGAGGGTGTCTGTGTTTCAGCGAGAGGAGTGGGATGCTCGCTGGGGAAGTGGGCGGGTCGTCGAGCAATAGCTGCAAAGAAATCACAGACGAAACCTTTTTGTAACTCTATCTCACTTGCTTGTCTCTCCGCTTCCTCTCTCGCAGATTTCACACATTTTCAACCATGGCTGAGACTCGCGTTCCGAACAAGCTTTACTCCACACACCCCAAGAACTACGGCAAGGGCTCCCGCCAATGCCGTGTCTCTGGCCGTAAGGGAGGCAACGGCCTCATCCGCAAGTACGGAATTTCCATGAAGAGGCAGGCGTTCCGGGAGAGGGCCAAGGACATGGGCTGGGAGAAGTACAGCTAAACTCATTTGTTTAATAAAGAACCCATCTGAATACTGACTCCCAACTGTTTGAATCTTTTATGCATCCGCCGTCACTGTACTTGAGAAACAATGCTGCTGTGCATAGGTGAATGCGCGATATCCCCAACACTCCTGAGAGTTGTTCGAGCCCTCAAATAACGTA
>JALLBE010000755.1:0-13778 GCA_036939795.1 Thalassiosira mediterranea
CCTTTCGACGCGAAGCTAGCGCTCGAAAGCCAGCGCGCTCAAGAGCCGGGATATTCATAATTATTGTATTTAATAAATAATGATTGTTTGAAAAACAACAAACCATATTTATTAATTCAATATAGCTAACAGCTGGATTGAAGATTGAGCGAAAGCACGGCAAAAGCACGGCAAAAGTTAGTGCGTGGTGGGTGTTTTTCTCGCGATATGTAGTATCGTACCTACATATGGTACATACATAGCTTGCTATCTATGTAGAGCTCCGAGCTCGGACATAAAATTGATGTTGTCTCATCTGCTTCCAAAGACGACACCTGGCATTGGCGTCATATGTAGGGAAATAAAATGAAGGTCTTTCTCCTATTTATTTTTAGTCATCTAACTAAAATCTTCATTATTATATATTGAAAATACGTGAACATTTGATATGCCCTAGGTAAATTACTATGAAGTCATAGAAAGAAAGGACCAACGCAATTTATCTTGATCTCGAAAAATCGACAGAGTTTGCACGAATGCAAAAGAACCAGGCATAAGATCCGAATTGTTTAGGGACACGGTATTTAAAATACTACCTATTAAATTTCTATGTAGATTCACAATCATTAATCAGTATGACATTCTTTTTCATAATTTAGTGATAAATTATATTAACGTAGGCCTAAGGACATCAACTTCGAGCTTCGAGGGCCGTTGCAAAAATACTTGTTGCAACACAACAACCAACAACTGTGTTGCAGGTTGCAGCGCAGGGTTGCAGCAACATGCAACATCAGCGCATGCAGAGCTCATTATTTTTTGCCGAGATGAAGTCGAGGAAACTGCCTGTGTCAGTAGCGGTCAGCGTTGCCGCAGTAGTAGCCGCGCAGCGGCTCCCCGTCGGCAAGCTCTACGCTGACGCCGCCCCGCATCGGTCATACAATCATGGTCATCCTCAAGAGAATGCGCTATCGGCTGCTCGTCGACAACCACCCGGTCCACCGGGAGCTATGGCTCACATGATGGGCGAGGAGGATGAAAGCGATGATACTGCTTTGAAGTCATACTTCGAACGTCACAAGCTTGTCCCTCCGCGGCCGCTCCCTTCGAAGCCGAAACGCAGACGAGCCCAGACGGAATCTGAACCCACATGGGACGACGACGTCGAGGAGATAGACAAAAACGTGTTCGATAACTCAGACAACGCTGAAGAAGAAAATGATGAAGTTATCACTGAGCTCGATCAAATAATCCAAGACGCTATGGACGGCAACAGCGCCGATGCACGCCTGCGCACGAAGCTCCTGAGTAACTACGACAAACATTCCTATCCATGGGAATACGTCTGGTACAACGATACCAACAATCCGCCGTACAAACGGGTGGGCGTTCCTGTAGAAATGAACATCAACTTCCACAGAGTATTCGACGTGGATATAGTCAACAGCGTCATGGATCTCGTCGTCTGGTTTCGAATGACGTGGGTCGACCCGCGTTTGGCATGGGATCCCGCAGAGTTCGGGGGTTTGAACCGTACCCGCGTGTGGATCGGAGACGGAGGCACGGGCGGGGAGACTTCAGAGATATGGGCCCCCGACGTCGAGCTCTGGAATTTGGAGACGGGACTCAAGGGTTCGCTCGAGGATGCCTACGCTCGCGTCTCTTCCGACGGTCTCGTCTGGTGGGGGCGTCCAGGTCACATACGACCCACTTGCAAATTCCAGGGCCTTGACTCGTTTCCCTTCGACAAGTTGAGTTGTGCGATGGAATTCGGCAGCTGGAGTCTAGCGGGGAAGTACATCGACATGCAGCTCGTTCGCGACATGGGCTACGGCATCGGCAACTCACTCACCGCGGGGGAGAGTTACGAGGAATACTCGTTTGCCGAGGAAGAGCCCATACGCACGGTCCGGCACGTTTACAGCTACGAATCGCAGCCGGAGGACGATTGGCCAGTACTGATATACAACGTCACCGTGGCACGGTCATGGCAGCCATATGCGCGGGGATATATCATGACACAGGTCATGCTCAACACCATTGGCTTTGCGGCGTTTTGGCTTCCGCCGAGTTGCGGCGAGAGAATGAGCCTAAGCGTCACGGCGATGTTGGCGGCATTGGCGTCAGAGATCGTTGTGGCCGCGAGTCTACCGGCGGCCAGCGAGATCACGTGGTTTTCGAAGTTCAGCATTGTGTCCATGGCCTTTGCATTCGTTTCTCTATTGGAATGTGTGTTGGTTCTTTATTTCTATTATAAAAAGAGTGAAGACATGGGTAAGAATTTTGCATCAGATCTGTCTTGCTCAAGAACATCATATACTCACTCCCGTCCCACCCATCTGGCAGTACCAAATTGGTATGTCGTTGTCAAGAAATGGTATCAAAAGCGAGGAGAAAAGGCTGTTGAGGCTATCAATCAATCAATATTAATTGATCCGAAGATGGAGAAAGATGATGAGAGCGAAAGTGATCAGTACGCTGAAGGGGAATCAAAGAAGCACCGATCTATTGTTATACCGCTGGATGAGTCCTATATCGATGATGCCTCTAGCAAGCAGAGAAGACGCTCCACCGATCCTCTCCCTCTGAAAAAGAAATCGGTCAATTTTGGAGTGGAACAGAGCCAAACGATCGGTGAAAATGAACGAAGTAAAATTGACGGCAGCCTTTTTAGCGCTGCTGCGTCTGAAGAAAGTGTGGATGGCAGTTCTGTTGGAGTGCCCAAAATGGACAAGGCTCCGTCGGAAGAAATCGAGGATGACAGGTCTGTTGGAGAGTCCAATATGGACAAGGCGGCCCCATCTATGAGGTCCATTATGATGCAGCAGTACGAGGCCCAAAGAGAACTCAGACAGAGTCAAATTATTTTCGAGCAGATTGAGCAGACTCTTTCCAATCCAGTTCCGAGAGATGCTGATGATTTTCATAACGTGCACGAAGTGGAAAACAATTTGAAGTGGAAAAAGGTTGCGGCCAGGATAGATGATGTGGCGCGGTTCTGGATCCCTGCAATGTTCGTCACAGCTTTGGCCGTTATTCTCCAAGAGGTCTTTTAGGTTGAGAATGTCTGGCGGCATATCACTTGAACTTATTGTAAAGAATTGGCATGATGGGATGACTCTTGTTGGAATCCTCTCGCGTAGTTGCAATCTCTGCAGCGTTCTCAACGAGGCTACACCAACATACAGTGAAATTACATTTGGACCAAGTCTTTCGAACTACATCTATCTGGTGCGTCGTTGCACTGTCTAAAAATTAGTAATTGCATATTATTCTCATTTGCGATGTCCATTCAAGTTGTATTGGAGGATTTCATCAAACCTTACGCCATGTCTTGGCCACATCCAAGCAGAGTTCCCAAACCGAATGCCGATGAATGATGGGTGCGCTGTTCCTGTTCTCCCGGTCCAAATCAGGAATCTTCCTCCACTCCATAATTAACGTTGCATATAAGAGGCGATGCACCCCCATGTGCGTTTCTTACTTCAGGTGGCGTCCTCCAATCCAAACCATAATATCGCTTCAACAGCTGCTCCGCATTTACCGGAAAATTAAGCGCAAACGTGTTGTTGTACACCATCCTTCTTTCGATGGGATAAATATCCGTGTAAAGATGTTTGCACTTCGGATATTCTTCACCAACGATGTTATCTGTCAAATTTCTGATTCCGTAAACATCCCCGTATGGATATCCCTTCTTGCTTATCACTCTCGACGCCAAACCGGGAGAATTAATGCTCCACCTTTGCAATTTTCCATCCGCAAATGACTTCGTGACACACAATCGTGGCGGCCAGGGCCAGGTGATGAAGTTCAATCCTGTGGAGTTATCCCACAAACTCAACATGGCCTGATACTGTGGACCATCGTTTCGGACTATGAAATCATTGTCTGCTGTCCATGGAATGATTCTGTCCGAACGAATCAATCCCAACAGTGTCCCGAACCCAACGATGTATTCTAAACCCAACTTGGACATGACTCCATCAAATTCTCTTGCCATATCTCTCAATATGTGCGTGCAGCATGGTGGTTCAACGCCGTCATAAGTTGTCGGGAGTGCATTATCACACTTATCAATACGCTTGTCGCATACGAAGTCCATGCAACCTGCCATTTGCAATGTCCTTCCCGAGTACTTCGTCTTTCTGAAATTTGTTAGATCACGAAGGGGATAGTTCTGCAAAAACATCTCTTCTCGGGATAGTTCCAATACTGACGAGTCGTTCGGTGATGGTGCTGCAACTGGCGACAGTTCCTCCCTGGTACCGTAAGAGCTGATGGGAACCGAACTGAAAGCCCATCTGAGAATGATTGTAATGATTGCAACCAAGAGCAAATGTTTTGTCCGTATTCGCCTGCCTTGCCGTGTTGGTCGTGGGAAAATGGCGGCAATGGCGCCGGTTGTGGGTGGTGATTGGGCCGTCATGGCATGTTTTGTTAGATCGACGCATGATGGTACCCGGATAGCATTTGGCTTGGAAGGCTAAAAAGGCTGCCTCTCGTGAACCCGCTGCTTCATAGCTTCAGCTGTTGCAAGGTCCTTGGTTGTTTTCAGGTATGCTACAGGAGTTTCCCAGGATGAACCGAAACGCGGAACGCGGGAGACCCCTCAGCCCTCAGGACGAAATGCTGGATAAGGCGGCGACCAAAGTGAAGCAGACCATGGCCATGGCATCGACGAGCATCGACGTAGCGGATATGAGAAAGACCGAGCGCGACGGGCCGGCGGGCCGGCGGGTCGCGCTGGGCGGCGGCAGGCGGCGGCGTGCGGCGTGCCTTTGCAAAGGTGTTGAATGTTGAATGGCGCACAAATGACCCCCGAAAATAGCACTAGTTTAATATATATACGTTTCTAAAAATAATAAAATTACATGATAATAAAAATCAATAAACACAGAGATAAATAAAATATCATATATAAGTAAATATTGACGTACTATTTTAATTCGCGGATGAAATGGACATCGTGCCTCGCTCGTGCCTCGCTCGTGCCTCGCAGGGGTGGTGCCTCGCGTTTCGCGTTGCGTTTGTCGGCTCATTTTTCTTTCGACGGCGTCGGTGTAACCCCATCCTACAGACCCAGTCCACAACGAGACCTCAGCAACGCTAGCCTGCCTGCCTCGCCGCCTCACCCACACGCTCCGGGCATTTGATCACTACTTTTGTTGCTCTGACGGAAATAGTTCATCGCTCTGCTGTGGAACTCGTTGCCGTCGAACGGTGCAGAACACGGGAGTCTGTGTGTTCATTCTTCGCCGAGAGCAACGAGTGACCTCACACCTCACGCGTCATGGCTTCCGCCCCAATGCCCACCGGCTGCAGGGCCGCCCTGCTCCTCCTTGGCCTCCTCGCCGCGACCTCCGTCCTCTTCGTCGAAAATCACGTCGCAATACTCAATTGGGCCAACGCGGATGACTCCGCAAACGAAACGTCCATATCATCGGATGATCCCGAGGTTGATCCGGCACTGCGAATGCAGCTACAGCCACCGCCGCCACCCCAGTCCATTCGGAGGAGGCTCGCGTCGAAGATGCCCGCGAACATGGACGACGAGACTCGACAGAAGCAGATGAGGTCCTACCTGGGCGGACTGTATCCGCCCGTGGATAAGGATATGATGCCGCTCTACTTGAGGGATACGCAGGACGAGACGAGTGTGCAGATTCTCGACATGTATGGAGATGGATCATCGCCTAAGGCGAGGAACAGGGATTTGGTTTTCTTCTGGCACGTTCCGAAGGTGAGTGCGTAATTTTTTTGGAGAAACTCCACCCTATGCCAAGTCATGATATTTTTTAGCGTGCTCACAACATCATTCAAATGAAAATGCTGATAATGATAATAGGCTTCGGGAAGCACGATGAAGAATATACTGAATTTTTGCTTTGATCTGAAGCGTGCCGAGCAAGTGAATCCCAAGCCGGTGAGATCTACTACTACTATCGCGACATGATTTCTTTGAACAGTTTCCTAATTCCATATCTCATGTCTAAAAATGTACAGTCGATGGAATATGCGAGAGCGAACATTTTGAACATGGATACCAGCTCTCCCGAAGGCCTGTCGTTTTCTTTTGCAAACCAGCTAGTGAACTCCAACACGGTTGATGTCGTCGTCTCGAACTACTTCCTCTCCGGATCGGCCCTCTTCACTGATTTGCACTACGGGAAGACTTTCACCATTCTGAGACATCCCGTCGACCTCGCGTTGAGCCTGTTCCACTACCGCCGCAAGGCCACGTGGGAGCGCTCATACCGCGAGGCCTGGAATGATATTACATTCGAGGACTACGTCAGCGACGACAACTACATGGACAGCTGGGTGGTGAGGCAGTTGACTGGGACGATGCCCTGGGTGGAACTGGACGAGACACACTTGGAACGCGCCAAGAAAATGCTGAGGCAAAAGATCTTCGTGGGCATAATGGAACACATGGGGGAGACAGTGCGGCAGCTGAAGGCGCACTATGGGTGGACGGAGGAGGATCCATTCTGCTCATTCAATTACATGGGATCACCGACGAACTCGAACGAACACCCGGGCATAGCTGGTGGGAGGGGCGGGAGGGTGTGGAATATTATCGCAGAGAAGGAGAAATGGGACATAAGTTTGTATCACTATGCGCTGGAGCTGTTTGCGGAGCAGAGTCAGAGGTATCCAGCAAAGAAGCAAACTGACGAGGCATAGACTTGAACTATCGAACAAGGGGAGAATATATTAGTGCATGTATAGGGGTTAGAGTCACTAAAACATAGTCACACATACTCGTCTCTTTGAACAGGCTATATCATTTATGGAAGGCTGGTAATCCGCAAACTAACCTGTTGGGTGCCTAGAGCGATGGAGTATAATGGCCATGAGCAAGATGTGTTGTGTGTTGGCTCCACTGTTGCGCTGAAATTGTGACCCAATTCAAGGCTGAATATGTCTCTCCGTTGGGACTATGTACTTCTGGCTGCTGAAGTATGAATCCTGGAGGTATTCTCTCCTCCTCCCACCAGCTACATAGCATCAAATTCCTACAATACTTCATCTGCTCATAACATGCGAGTATGATATGTGATGTCACATGAGGCACGAAAAATGTCTGCACACATGGCCAAACTTGGCTTCAGCACGTCTTCTTATGACAAGCTTGTGTCGTTGACACGGGGGCAAAAATGCATCATAATCGCGACGGTGGCGAATTGGTGGCATTTAGGGCATACAGTGTGTACGGCTTTTTTCGTCACTAGTTTTGGATATGTGGTTTGATGAAAGGTCCCTTCGAAGTTCATACAAGGGTATGGATGCCAGCAGAGATTGATAATCATTGGCACGAGATTGATTGGCACGAGATTGACTGGGATGGATCGAGCTGATCATGACGCCTGGATTCCTAGTGGATAGGACAATGTGGCATTCATTCATTGAAATCAAACGTCCGTCTGAGTCTGCAATTTGCTACACATCCCTCGGACCAATGACTTCATTCGACACATGCACTGAGTTCGAATACAAAGGCGCGAATAATTCAGCAACATTTCAGTCATCACTGCGTATGATCCTAGCTCCACGGGTCATCAGAATGAGGTCAAGCTGAGATTCTTTGTTCATCGTCAGGGGGCGTTTCACACATTTTTTCGCCAAGAGGGACCCAATCAATCTCCCTTGTTCGCTCGCTCGCGCCAGATAGATTGATCGATAGATTGATCGATAGATTGATCAAAAGAGATACAACTCGCTATCGATATCCCACCCCTCCCATGAATGTCCTCGGATCCGGCGCCTCCCCGTTGAAAGTTGCATCGCGAAAATCGAACCCCGGATGCTCCTCCTGGAACCTCTCCCGCATGAGCGATTGTTGAATCTCCTGCTTCGTGTGAGGATCCACGCTCTCGCTCACTCCACCCTTCGATGGGGCAGACGCGCGATCGCCGTCGCCGGAAGAGGGAGATTTGTCGTCGTGGCCGCGCAGCACCCCCTCCCACGTCTGCCCCCGAAAACACTTGGCCAAAACAATGGTTATCACCCCGTCGTCCAGGTACCAGCTGGACTCCCGCACCTTGACCTTGTCGAAGGTCCGCTCGTCGATGAAATGCCGATCCGCACCCCTCAATCCCACCCGCAGACGGTCGGTCGTTATGTCCACTACTACATAGCTTGCGGTGTGTTCCTTGGGCAGCTGATCCATCGGAGCGTCGATGTAGACGGTCACCTCCTCGAGAGTCTGTTCCCACTCGTACACACGCTGATTCCCGTAAGAGAAGACGTAGCGATCGGCGATCGTGGGGTGCTTCTTGGTGGTGCCGCGGGCGGGCTGGGGCATGGCGACGCCCGGCGACGCGGACGCGGCTGCAGCGGACGGAGCTTCTTGCGTAGACCGGGACTGGCGAGCGCCAGAGTCGACGCCGTCGTTGCTGTCGTCGCCTTCGACGTCGCTGTCGAGGTTATCGAACTTCGAGTAGTCGGAGAGCTTGCTCATCGTCTCGTAGGCAGGCGGTACAATACAGACACAATAGACAGTCGGATTTCGAGCGGCAGAAGTTGTTGTCATAGGATGGGGGGAGGCTATTAATGATAGCGAAATTGTAGTTTTCATAATAAAATAGTTATTTCACATGAGTCATTACACAGAAATTATACATATTTTATTAAAATACAGTTTACCATCTTGTTATTTACTTATACTTATAATACTAGCGGGAAATGACCCGCTATTTTTGTAAATTAGGAGCTCAGTCACGAACGTGACACACATCAGATCGGCTGACTCGAGCTGACTCATTCCGCTCTCGAATCGACAACAAGCCGACTTGGACGATGACGATGACCATGATGACGACGGCGGGCGGGCACGCCCGTGGCGAGGGATGATTCAACCGAGTAGGCAGGCTGGTTGCAGGGTTAGGCGGATGCAGGAGCATGCGAAAGATTCGCTCTCATTCTCATAACATTTGCATCTGTTCCGTCGCAACATTTCCACCATGAAGACCTTCACCTACCTCGTAGCCGGCGCCCTCGTGTCCCAGTCAGCGGCCTTCGCCCCCGCCACCCCAATCATGGGTGGACCCTCCACCGCCCTCGCCGCCTCCGCCGGCGCCGAGGAGGCTGCCGCCTCGCCCATGCCCAACCCCGCTATCAAACTGGCCGCCAACGGCATGTCCCTCCTCAAGCCCCTCTTCGCCGCCGAGGCCGCCGCCCAGGCCGCAGTCCTCGGAGCCATCTCTAAGGTCGACAAGGAGGCCGTTGCCTCCGAGATCGAGTCGATGAAGAAGTCGAACAAGGTCCTCATCTACACGTACGGCCTCTCTCCCTTCTCGACCGAGGCGCTCTCGATGCTCGACGCCTCGGGGTACGAGTACACCAACATCGAGCTGGGGGCGGAGTGGTTCCTACTCGGAGGAGAGGGGTCGGAGACGCGTGTGGCGCTGTCGAAGGAGGTCGAGGGAGGCGCAACCAGTCTGCCCAAGGTTTTCATCGGTGGCGAATGCATCGGAGGGTGCGCCGAGCTTGCGGCGATCGTGGAGGCTGGGGAGTTGGACGAGATGATGAAGAAGGCGAAGGCCACGCCGGTGGGAGGCGAGGTTGCCAAGCCGAACTTCTTCACCAACTTCTTTGCGTAAACTGTTCACTTCAATATGCGAGGCTTTAACTAATGTGAAATTGATTATACAGCTGCGTCTCCACCTGGCACCATTGGTGAACACTGAATGCAAACGGGCGCCACAAGTTTGGTCTTCCAGACTTCGGATGAAAAGCTGACTTGCATCTGGAGTGGAAATGTCACACTCAGGAAGACCCCATGGAAGCACTACACACAACTAGCTCAAGTAGTTTACAACTGCCGCATGTTTCGTCGTCATCATTTCCGCCTCACTGGCCTATCAAACGTACGAAGCAAACACCGGGACTTTGTACATTTATTTGAATGGAGAACAAATCGTCACAAATATTGCGTGGATACTTCAACCTCTGGGAATACTCGTCTATGTTTGAGCGTACAATATCATTTGTGTGGACATCCATAATATGCAGGGATAATCGTGATGCCCAAAACAAAACAGTCACGAAAAAACATAGGATATCGTACTCTTAAGTTTGATTCTTCCACCTGAATGACGAATGGAGAACCTGCGGCCGTGGTGCTGTGCAGTACATCAACGCCGAGTGAATCACCATTCTTAGTGGAAAATGTCCGAAAGTCTGCAATAGAAAAACGTGTGATCATAATATATGATACACTTGCACTTAAAAGACTTAATATGAATGAAGAACCTATGGATATGAATACTTTGCGGCGACATCAACCCCGGAAAAAGACTTGTCTTTATTCGGGTGCATGTTCAATCTCTGAGACTTGAGCCTGGCTAATCTCTGAGACTTGACCCTGGCTAGTAACCTGCGAGAGTCTGTGATAGTCTCCAGTGAGCCTCTTAATTTCCTCCTGAAGCCTCTGATTTTCTTCCTGTAGACGGTTCTGTGCCAACTCCATATTCAAGACTCTGATACCACTGACTCCAGATGCATTAGAGTCCCTGCTGTTAGTAGAACTGCGGGCGATTTGTTCTCTGGTTCGTACAGAATGAACTTTTGGGATGAAAATTAGCATGAGGATGGTTGTCGACAGAGCAAAAACAATGCCAATAACCACCAATCGCACAGCATCCATGTTGTCGCTAGCGATGATTGCGACGGGTATCCCGATAATTGCTGTAAAGAAAATGAGCGCCATGACCGCAAAGATGTATTTGGTCTCTTGTAGATCAGTGCTGATGTTGCGTGCATGGTACGCCTGGAGCAAGGCAAAAGCCAAAGATCCGAAGTTTATTACTCCAAGGACAGAAAAGAAGATGATGGCGTGATCTGATTGGCAAGTGTCTTTTATCTCGATTGCTCTGAGGAATTTGTCAGTGTCCAGGACAACAATCTCATGCTTGAGTGGGTCTACTGCGGTCCAAACTACCAACACAACAATGTTCAGCAAGAGAAGCACAAGCATCGGCTTCATGACGTCTTTCACAGTGATCACGGCTCGCTTGAACTTTGCTGCGCTTTTCATTATTTGAACCACCCTGTACGTCTTGGTGAATCTGCATAGAATGATGTCAGATCAAAGTTGAAGAGAAGATAAGACACGAAAAGAAATGGCACGAGATTAAACTCACAAAGCACTAAACGTCAATGTCCAGCCTACAGTCAATAGCCACGGGAATGACATGCACGTAGCTGTGCCCCCTCTTTCACTCGTGGCACTCAAATCAATCGTTAAGGGAATGATTGCAGCGCCTGATGGATGGCAGAACTCGAACATGAGCGAGAAAGATTCACGAGTAGATGCATGTTTGATACATCATATACTCACCCATGAACAGAGTACCCAATGTTATCAAATGCAAGAATATAGGCTGAGATGACCGGACTACTTTTTTCTTGGAGTTGTGATAGGTCCAATAGCTGAATACAAGCGACAAGGAAATGACGATTGCAGAAAGAACAGATCCCACAACCTTCACCACGAAACTATAGTTCCCGGATTTGATTTCAGGCGGTGGGAGATTTGGTGGAACGTTGGTGGTACCATCGTTGAACGTGTATGGATGCAGGATTTCCCAGTTGCCCGATCTAAACAGGGCCGTCTTCACGCCCTTGAACCGCATCATCCCTTCCTCGACACTTGCTTCTTCGTCGTCAACATAATTTGTCATCTGATAGAGGGTGCTCTCAGGCATCCTCGTCCCCGTATCTGGATCTAGAAGTATGGGACCTGTGGTACCAACAAATGATGTGTTGAGGAAAGCCTGATAGAGCTCCTCCCCAGTGAAGTACTGACCACTCTCTCCCTTTTCAACCAGTCCACATGCTGCTAAGCCCAGTGCGATTGCGATATCGTATGTGAAGGTTGTGCTATGCCCTGGTTCACTCAAGAATGATTCATCGTCCAGCATGATTGAATGGTTTACAGAGTATCCTGGCCCCTGTGGAAGATGGGATCTCAGATATGACATGTCTGCCTCGTTTGCCCTCAGCTCCTGTAGGGACTGAGAGAAAATGTCGAACGATTCCATTCCAGGGATGCCACCCACAGTAGTGAGAATTCCAGACCCTCGGTATACCTTCTCCAGAGGTGATCCAACTGGAAATGGTGTTCGTAACAAAGAATCACCCACTGAGTCTGAAAAGAGCCATGTGTGCCTCCCTGTCCCTGCGATTCCCTGTGTGAATGCCTCCATCATCACTTCACCCAAGTACTCTGAGGTAATGACTGCAAAGAAGTAAGTGTATCCAGTGTCTTTCAACTTTCGGATCGCCTCAACCACCTTGTCCTTACTTGAACCACGGACAATCGAGACAGTATCCACCTGCATTGTAGGATCGTTTAGCGCTGCATACCTTATGCCATTTGCAAAACCGTCCCCGTAAGGATCGTTCATGTGAATCACCCCAAGATGGCCTACACCCCATGCTTTGAGCTGTGCCAGCAGAGGTATCGCCGTTCCTTGGTCGTTGGGAGTCAGCCTCCCAAAAAGTTTGTGCTGACTTTTATCGTCCAGGGCTAGGGCCGTTGACACCGGAGAAATCTGAGGAAACCCTCTGATGCTGGATATGCTAGAGGTGGGAATCGAGATGCTGGATCTTGCCGCGCCAATGATGCCACATGGCAACAATTGCCCTTCCCCTGCACTGTTTCGATCGGTTAATGAAATTATGTTGTCAAGCGCGGAAGTGAGCTGTCCCTCCGTGTCGAAGGCCCTTGTTGTAAACTTGAGAGGGCAGCGTTCGTTGATGCCTCCAACTTCAGAGATGATGGTGCCGTTTCCAGTGTTGAGATGCTCCAGGGCCAACATGACGGCTGCGAACAATTCGTATGGGACCATGCGAAAGGTATTGCCACCTACGCTAAAGATAAACAGTAGCGGAAGGTAGCACACGGGGATACCATCGCTGTCGCCCTCAAAGAGTTGGCCCGATTTTATGATGTTGACATTTCCCACAGTTGTATGGTTCTGCGGACCGGCGGGGCTGGCTGTGATGAGCTTCGTGAGCGAGATCAAGGAGTCCAGTGTTTGAGCCAGGGCGATGTGGGGGGTGATGAAAAGAAACAAAAAGAGAGCCCCGAGCCGGGGGATTCTATCCGTCATCATCGGTAGTTTCGATAGCTGCCAAGAGCTCTCTTGTAGGTGGTAATCTGCAGTATTGTGCAATAATGGAGAGGTGGAAGAGGGGCGAGTTTTATGATGGCAAAGATGAAGGCGACCGAACTGCCGCGATCCGCGATGCACCCTGGCAGACCCTACCTGGCTCGCTCAGGCTCGCTCCATCCTGCCCGCCTGCGCAAGCTGGCGAGTGGCGAGCGCGGAGCACAAGTGGCTGGGAGTCTCATGGTAGGTATGGTACAAAGGTATGGTACATAGGTAGGTAGATATGTTGCATGAGCTATGTATTATTGGTCTGCATCAGGCAGCTGCAGGCCTGTCTGATGTCTGAGCGTTGTCCAGAGGCGTAAAGGTCTCCCTTTATGGTTACATGACCGTCGCCCCACACCAGCACGTATGGCTCCAGGTGTGCAGTATGCCGTAAGTTCTTCTTTGGAAGAGACATGCTAATATGTAATTGCCAGTGCAGAGATGCGATATCTATGTAGATATGCATCTCGGATGCAAGCGTGCAGGGGCAATTTCTCGGATGCAAGCGTGCAGGGGCAATTCAAAACTTGTAAATACCCATGTTTGTAGTGGGTGTAACTGTACCTAACTGTACATAACTGTTATTATCGCGTACTACTCAGAGTATATGCGCCCAAGACATTTAACCCG
>JALLBE010000756.1:0-13755 GCA_036939795.1 Thalassiosira mediterranea
TCCCACATACAACCTTCGTCAGAATTAGTTCTAACCTCCTTAGAGCTTAGGTCAGGCAATGCAATCGAGGTTTTGGGTCGCTCATGCTCATTGCCATTGCTCATGCTCATGGAAGAAAAGAAGGTAGACAATGAACATAATGGGTTGCAGGAGAATATTTGGAGGCGAGAGGTGAGCTAGCTGAAGAATGACGAAAAGTCAAATAGTACCATTATGTGGGGGGTGGTGGGGGGTTTCATCCAGAAAGAACAACGATGGTTATTATTGTACAATGTAATCATTTGAGACCTTGAAAATCCAACATCAACATTTGATTGTAAATCCAGTAAAGTCATTCGATACTGCTGATTACAATAGGTAGATATCTCTTCCGGGGTATCTCAGATATGATCTTTACATAGTCACAAGACAAGATGATGTAAATGTCGCCTTCTCTCTAAAGAAGGACAAAGCTGTCTTTATAGAGACAGATAGATAAAAATAGGATTACAGCTAAGCCAACGGTCCAGCCACAAGATAACGTTGCAGAGTGTGCCGAGCATGGTGTACAATGCTTACAAATCTTCCATCTGCTAGATCGATCCCATGTTTTGTGCACATGAAAACATATCAGCATGATTGGGCATCAATCGAGCTGAGACTTGCGTACAAAGACCAAATTTGAATTTTCTTTCGCAGTGTAGATTTCAGGACAGTGTCATCAGTCTGCAAAGTGGTTAGGCATACTGGCATGTCTGTGCAAAATTTCAGCACATGAAATGGTCAAGTTTTGGCTGTGGGGGGGCAAATGTGGCGATTTTGATGGCAACAAAATCACGGATTGTGCCTTTCTGAAGGGTGCCTACTGGGTAGGCAAGGGTTAACTGAGATACATCGCATTGATAGAGTTGTCTAGAGAGAGTCCCTTCGATAGTGGAACCAATATTGGTCTATCAGTCAAGAGCCACGGCGGCGATGTGTCAATATCTCTATCAAAGACTCACAAAGGTTTAAGATTGATAAAAGAGTCGAAGTAACCGGGGGGGGGTGTCCAATGTTGAAAGGAACCAATTACTTATCTCTATCATAAATTCTCTCTAAGAAACAGTCGAATAACAAATCCAATGATCAATACCAGTTGTCCCTGATCACGCGATCGGAGGTGGAACGTATCTGCGACACCTCCCTCGGTATCCCGTGCGTGCGCCACAGCGTCTCGAGGGCACGGTACCGATCCTCCGAGAAGAGCAGCGGGCGTCCCCGTCTAAGGCCGACGTCCTCCTCCCCGTGTTCGTCGACGTACAGGCTGGGCGAATAGGCGGATTTGTTGTTGTGCATCAGCAGGATGGTGCACTTCTGCACGAGGAAGAATATCCCGACGCCCGATCCGACCTTCCTCGCGTGGAGCGTGCAGGTGCCCGGGGGGCGATTCTGGAGATGTGGGGAAGGAAGCGTGAAGCATGTGAAAAATCAGTGACGCTTCTGCTGCATTGACAGTCGAGTCATTATGTCACGAAGCAGACATACCTTGCTCATTCGCTGTCGAATCGTACCGGAGCGCATGACTGCCCCCGTAAGAAGGCAAATCGCCGTTTCGAAGCCACCGTCATCGTCTGCATCGTCCGATCGACCGTCTCTACCCTTCACACGGTTGACCATGCTGTACAGTTCGACAAACGACTTGGGCAGTTTGACCAAGCACCGCAAAGGTGCGCCTACACGAAAGGAGATAACTTAACGTGAGAGAAAATCGCGCAGAGAAATGGCAGAGAGAACGCAACGGCAATATGAACCCTCTCACCGGGCACGTTGATGGAACCCAAGTGGCTCAGATCCTTCATGACCCGGTTGGCGACGTCGTAATCGAACAATTCCCCCCTCGCGCCCCTCGGGCCCGGACCCACCCGTTTCCCCAGCAGGCTCGGCTGGTACGGTATGATGGCCGAACGCGACACGTACGAGAACTTCTTGTCGTCCGATCCCGGGTTCACCTTGCTCCCGTCCGGCTCGCTCAGCGCCGCGTTCGCGTCGGACGCGTCGTCCACGTCGAAGTCGAGTTCCTGGTGGATCGTCGCGCCGTTCGAGGACGTTCTTTCAGCTCCTCCGGCGCCGAAGTCGTTCATGTCGGGATGATCGTCGAAGTCTGGATCATCATCGTCGGCCCCGTCGAACATCTCCACGTCCTCGAGCTCCTCCTCGGAGTCCGCCTCCCCCAGCGCATCGTCCGCGACATCCATCACCTCATCTTCGTCGTCGTCGTCCCACTCGCCCTGGGGGGGGCGGTGCTCCACCTCCACCGCCGCCGCCGACGTCTCCACGTGCAGGTTCCTGAGCGAGGAGGGCGCGTGGATTCCTCCTCCCCCTCTGCCGTCGCCCCTGTCGGCCTCGTCGTGCCCCCCGCTGGGGGCCCAGGCGTCGGCGACGTCGTCATAGACCAACCCCGATCCCCTCGTGCCGTGGTAGGCCTCGAAGCCCGCGAGCGCGGTCAGCCAGCGCGACGCCAGGGAAATCCACGACGAGTGCGACGCCGAATCGGCCTTGAGGATCGAGGACGGGAGGGGTGCGCCGAGGACGTCGAGCAGCTGGAAGCCGTCGTCGCCGCTCATTAGTTTGGGGTCCTCCACGATCTTCGCGATCGCCTTGTCCGCGGGCGTCTCTTCGGGGTGCCCCGCCTTGGCATCGCGGCGGCGACGTTGGCGGATCGCGCTCGACGAGGCCCTCAACAGCAAGATTAACGTCCGTCCGAATGGCAGGATGGCGTTCCCGACGTTTTTGAACAGGGACTCGTCGTCCAGGCGCTCCACGCCCCGCTCGACGTCGAGGGACAGCGACTTCCTGCAGAATCGAAGGAGCTCCTTGGTGGCGGCGGCTTCGTCCTTCTTCCTCTCCGCGTCCCAATATTCTTCCTCGTCGTCGTCGTAGTCGTCGTAATCGTCCTCGGCGTCGGAGGCGCCGGCGCCCCCGCCGATTGCGAGGAAGCCACCGGGGGTCGACAGCACCTGCATCAGCCTGCCGGCGAGCAGCACCCTCGCGGCCTGCAGCAGCTCGCCGCACCCCACGCGGGGCTCGGACCCGGGATTCGAGAGCAGCGACGAGAAGACGGCGCCCGCCAGCGTGTTCAGGTCCCACGCGAGGAGGGGGACGTAGAGGAAGGCGCTGGCGACGGCGGGCCGGAACGGACTCTTCGGGGCGCCGCCGTTCGATTCCTCGGAGTCGGCCTCGAAGGGATCCAGGCCGCCCCACCTGGGATCGAGCTCGAGGTTCAGGTTCTTCTCGAGGCGGTAGACGCACAGCGGCTTCGGGGGCAGCACGGGACGGGGCCGCGAGAAGGCCGATTGACCCTGCTGGGATATCCCGGCGCCGGCAAGGCCCTGGCGAATTGCCACGTTGTTTCCGACGGCTTCGCCGCCGACTTCCACTTCGGGCGCCAAGTCCAGATTCATGGATCCGCCGGAGGTGGGGTCCGCGGCCGCTGGAGGATTGGACCCCGTGATTGTCCACATCGCGGCCGCCACGGCCCTCGCCTCCAGCCTCGGCGCGACCGTGTCCTCTCGAGAAACGTGACACATCATGGACGCCACGATCGACGTCGCGACCCTCCAATCGCTCGTTCCGGCGCTCGTCGCGTCCGAGGGGGTAGTATCCACCATCCAATGCCGGCCCTCGAGGATGTCGCACAGGAGGCTCCCGAAGACCGACGCCGTCTCCCCCCCGCTCGCCTTCTCCCCGGCCGTCCTTCCCAGCTGCCTCGCCGCCTCGGACGCCGCGACGTCGCACAGCCCCGCGGCGGCGACGAGCGTCCTACGCAATTCTAGGAGCATGGGGTGCGAATCCCTCACTTGGGGGGAGTAGTCCGTCCACGGATCCGACGAGGCGTAGACGACCTCCCCGAAAAATTCTCGGCGCGCTCCCCTCCCGGCGGCCTCGGAGGCCGCGGCGCTGTGGCCGGCGGCCGCCCAGGATATGAGCTGCTGTCGCATGAGGCGCAGCACGCTGCCGATGCGGGGAACGGGACTCTTGCCGTCGTTGTCGTCGGCCGAGTGGTTGTTATCGTCGTCCTCGAAGTCCCAGCACCGGAGGGCGGGGTGCCAGTGGTCCGCCTCCCTCCTCCTCGCCGACGTGGCCCTGTCGAGGCTCAGCTGCATGGCCTGGGAGAGGTTCGAGCCGAACTGCCGCGCGGCGGCGGAGGACTTGTCGTCGGCGGGACGGGAGGGGTCCGAGGGGCGGGACGACGACGCCGTCGCGCGGCGGGCCCCCCTGCGGGAGAGGACGGCGCGCAGGGCCGACACGTCCGCCGGGGAGGAGAGCGACAGCTCGAACCCCTCGTTTATCGGCGTGGAGGCCGGCGCCGCCGCGGAGGCGCCGCTCGGCGGCGGAGCCGGCGCGCACACGTCCTGCCGCTGCCCCTCCTCGGGGATGAGTATGTTCGACAGCTGCTTGCAGAGCGGGCACAGGAACTCCCCGTCCTCGATGTTGGCCGAGAACCGTCCGTCGTACGGCTGGCCCCCCGCGGCGCGCTGGTGCAGGCTCAGGCAGTGGGCCTCGACGCACCTCAGGTGGGCGGCGTGCCCGCACTGTCGGATTATGGGCCGGGTGGGTCCCCATCGGGTGTTGGTGTAGCAGAGGGTGGAGAGGGGGGAGAGTATGACGTATCCCTGCCAGGATTGGATGCTCGCCCAGCCCCGCACGGCGGACGCCAGGTCGTCTGAAGCGGGGTCGTTCCTTTGTCCCTTGGGGAGGACCTGTCGGACGAGGACGCGGCGCGAGAGGAGGCCGAGCTGGGGGGAGATCTTCGACCGCAGGACCTCGACGATGCTGCCCCGCTCCAGAAACTTCACCGGGGCCGACTCCATCGATTCGGTGGAGCGGAGCTGAAAGGGAGAGGATTGGGGTGTGGGGCACGAAAATGTGAGCGATACATCCCAAACGTGATAACATGAGCTACCGAAAACCAAAAGCCCACGCCGCTCGTCTCGTCTCGTCTCCAATCTCACCTGGCATCCCTTGTCCCCCACCACCCTGTACACGTTCTCCAGGTTCAGGTCGTCCACGGCGGCGGCGTAATCGCCCCCGATGGATTCCCTCAGCAGCGCCTTCGACGCGAGCTGCGCCACCCTGCTCCTCTGCACGTGGCCCAGGTATCCCATGGGGCCGTTGTCGCCGTCGGCGTCGTCGCACTTGCAGATGATGCACAGGTTCTCCTCGTCGTCGTCGTCTTCTGTGGCGGCATCGGTGGAGTCCTTCCCCCCGGACTCGCTGCCGCCCTCCGGGCCGGAGGAAAGGCTCTCCTTGAACTTGCTCTGGAGCTTCTTCATCCTCGCCATCGCGCGGGCCTGCGCGGCCCTCTGGGCCTCCTTCCTCCTGTCGGAGGCGGCGGCGTTCGCGTCCGGCGCGGCCCGCGTTTCCTTCCCGGGCCACAGCTCGGGGAGGTCCGAGAGCATGCCGCGGACGAGGTCGCGAACCTCCGCCGGGATGGAGGAATCGACGGAATCGGCGGAGGCCACGGGGACGCCGCTCGTGGCGGCCTCGCCCGCCGCGGCGACGCCCCCGGCCCCGTCGGCCAGCGCGCCCACGAAGCGCAGGAGCCACTTGAGCCCGTCCGAGCTGAGGGCGCGCGCCCCGCCGTGGTCGTCGCCGACGCCGGACGGATTACTTCCCCCGTCCGATCCCCCCGCCCTGTCCTTCGCGACGGCCTCCCTGTGCTCGTAGAGCGCGACCAGCAGGCCAAGGACCGAACCGCGATTCTCCCCCGATCCCCTCGAGGGGAGGGGTCCGTCCGGGGCGGGACGTAGCGCCCACGCCCCCGACAGGCTCGCGGGCACCCCGACCAGCTCGCGCAGGTACGACCCAGCGTCGATCGCGCGCGAGAGGGCGGCGGCCTCGTGATCCAGGAAGGGCAGCGCCGAGTGGAGCGCGCCGCACTCCTCGAGCGTGTGCGCCTGCAGGGTGAGGATGTGCAGGACCTCGAGGAAGGACTTGGAGGAGGACGCGACCGTCTCGGGGGAGAAGGACGGCGGTCCCCCGTTGGCGCCGACGCCGTTGCCGTTGCCGCCAACGGAGAGGGTGCTGCGATTGGACACGGAGGAGGACGCGGTCCTTTGGTATCCGGGGCCGGCCGCCGCCGCCGCCGAAACTTCTCCCGATCCCCCGACGGTCGCCGCCGCGTCCGCCGCGGGCCGCTCGGCCGCCGCCGGCCTCGCCGGCGGGAGCCAGCTCCCGTTGAAGAGCACGTACATCAAGTACCGTCGCGCCGCCGCGTACGTCGCCGGGAGGTGCAGCAGCAGCCGCGCCGGGACGAACCGCGGGTGGGCCGACGGGGGGCGCGACACCAACGGCAGGACCATGTCGTTGGACGACGACCCCCCCTCCTTGGCCATGCCCGCGAGCTTCTGCCTCCGGAGCCTCGCGACGTTGTCCATCGCGTGCTGGTGCTCGGCCCGACGGAGGTGGAAGAAGCTCGGGTCGTACTCGTGGCTGCCCTCCGGCCGGAGCTCGAACGTGCGCGGTCCCGTCGACCCGCCGCGGGGTCGGCCGATCTCCCCCAGCGTCTCGGCGAAGACGGCGCGGAAAGACGTGGAGCCGCCGCCGCCGTCCTCGCCCGACTCGTCCCGTCGGGACACGGCCGCGCTCGCCGCGCCCATGGCCTCCGAGTGCGATCGTGGCTCGACCGCGAGCGCGTGCAGGAGCTCCCTCCTCAAATTCCTCCGCAGCGCCGTGTCGTCCCCCGGGCACGTCGGCGGGGGGGCCGGGAGGTCGCTCACGACGACGCTCAGCGTGGTGAAGAACGACTCGGCGAGGAGCTCGGCGTGCTCGGGCTCCTGCATCCGGGGGGGCCTGACCCACGCCTCGATCATCGCCGCTCCCGTCCCCCCCGCGCCGCCGCCGGGCGGGAGGCCGAAGCTCGAGGATCGTCGGTCGGGGTCGCACAGGTGCCCGTCGAGGCTGAATCGATCGCGCAGCAGCGCCAGCACCCTCCGCGCGCCGAGGCCGACGTTGAACCCCGCCGCCGAGAGCTGGACCAGCGCGAGGTCGAGGTCCCTAAGGCTCCGACAGAGCGGGACGCTCCCGTAGTTGAGCGCCATCCCGGAAGCGCTTCCCCCGTTCTTGGCCCACATGTGGTGATCGATCTGCTGCGCGGCCGCGACGCACCGCAGGGGGTGGTCGCACAGGCTGTGCACGACCTTCGTGCTCGCGAGCAGCGCGCTGAGCATGCGGGAGCGGCTGCGCCTCAGGGATGCCTCGAGGGGGGAGGAGCACTCGGGGCCGGAGCTCCACACGACGCGGAGGTTCGAGGAGCGGTGCGTGGGTCGGACGATGGCGCTCAGGGCGTCCTGCCGGAAGACCACGCTCCCCCCGCCCCCCTCGGCGGCGTCGTCGCCGCCTCCGCTCGACCGCGGGTCGGACGCGAAGTCGTCGTCGTCGTCCAGCAGCGGGAGGCGCCACCACCCCCCCGGGTCGGCGTCCCGGTCCTCAGAGGGCACGACGGCCGCGCACAGTCCCAGCACGCCGCGGGCGAGGGCGCGGTGGAGGGGGAGGTGGAAGGAGAAGCAGTCCCCCGCGAGGGGGGAGTGCGGGACCTTGAGCCAGTCCCCCATCACCGGCCCGTGGCTCCTCCTCCATGGTGCGGCTCCCGTTCCCTCGGCCGCCGCCGCGGCACACAGCCTGATCCTCTCCCGCAGCACCGCCGCCTCGAGGAGGGCCAGCTTCGCCTCGGGCAAATTCCTGACGCCGCGCTCGCACGCCGCGTCGCAGCTCGCCGCCACGCCCACCCCGGTCGCGCCCTCGATCTGGCCCATCGCCTCCGATCCGTCCAACTGCCCGCGCGTGACGTGGAGGGTCGATCGCTGCAGCGCCTCCTGCTCGCCGCTCGCCCTCCACGACGACGACGAAGCCGAGGAGGGGGTCTCGAGCAGTCCCTCGCGGTACAGCCACGTCTTGATCTCGCGGAAGAGGGCGGCGAAGAGGCTCCCCATCGCCTCGCGGTTGGCCGTCCTGACGTTGGCCGCGTCCTCCGCCGACGTCGACGCGGCGCCGTTCCCGACGTTGTTGCCGCCGTTGCCAGAGAACGGCCCCTCCGAGAGCGAGTCGCCCGTCTGGCTCAGGTTGAGGCTCAGGCCGTACGCTCCCAGCCACCGCTCGTCCTCGAACTCGACGTGCCCCCCCGATATCCGTCGGCGCTGCAGGTCTATCCCCTGGCCGAGGCGGAGGAGGCGGGCCCACACGGCCGGGAAGTCGAGCGCCCCCGGGACGCCGTACGTGGACAGCCCCCCCCCGGCGCTGTTGCCGGGGTTGTTGCCCGGCGTCGTCGGGGAGGCGAAGGATGCGGAGGGGGTGACGACGTCCGCGCCCAGCAGCGCCTCCGCGGCCGCCGCCCCCGCCGCCGCCACGGCCGATCCAGCGAACCCCGTCGCGTTCGAATTGGTGGGGCTCGCCCCCGGAGAGCTCCCCGGCGACCTTCCCGCCCCCGAGGAGGCCCCCCCGAGGCCCCCCCGCAGCAGCCTGCTCGCCGTCCCCGGCGTCTCGCAAATGTACTCGAGGTCCCTCAGCAGGTGCGGCAGCCTCTTGTGCTTCATGCATCGCGAGTCGATGAACTTGTCGTCCGGCGCGGCCGGGAGGCGGGAGGAGAGGGGGTGCTCGGACCCGAACTGGTACACGAGCGAGGGGGAGGAGGCGGATGCCGAGGCCGAGGCGGACCGGCCGGAGGTGCTCACCGATCCGGCGGAACGGGTCCTGTCCGCCGCGCCGTCGTCGTCGCCGCCGCCGCCGCTCCGCACGGCCGTCGACACCTCGCGCGTCGCCCCCAGTATGTTCGAGTGGATGCTCCTCACGACCGAGTGTGCGATGGGGAGCGCCGAGACGTGACAGCCGCCGTCCGCGCCGCCGCCGTCGTCGTTCTCGCGACACAGGAGCGCCCTCGTGGCGTCCAGGTTTCCCAGCGCCCTGACCAAGCTCCCGGTGGTGAACAGCTGTACCGTGAATCCCAGGAGCGTGTCCGCCTCGGTCCCGATCCCCGCGCAGAAAAGGGTAGACGTGGGACGGTACGCCGCCGCGCCGAGGCTCGCCGCGAATCGGCTCTTGAACCTCGAGTCGGTGAGGAGGGAGAGGAAGAGGCGATGCAGTCCGCCCCGGAGGTGCTTGGGCCCGTACGGGTCGAGGAGGAGGAGGAGGAGGACGGGGCTCTGGGGGGCGGCGAACGAAGACGACGACGCGACGAGGCGGGCGTGCTCGACGGTGGTCACGCCCGAGACGGCCGATCCTCGTCCGAAGTAGTGATCGTCGCGGGAGGAGGAGGAGGAGGAGGCGCTACCTCCGCGCTCGTCGACGTGCGCCGTCCCCGAGAGCATGTTGAGCCCCGCCATCCGATGGGGACGGAGGGAGGACGTGAGGGACTCCCCCTCCTCGTGCTTGCGGAGGTCGGTGTCCAGGACGTACAGGCGGGGCACCAGATTGACGGGGGAGGAGCCGACGACGTTGTTGGATTCGGACATCCCGGTGGCGATCCTCCGCAACAGGGGGTGGGCCGACCACTCGACGGAAGCATTTTCCTCTGCCCCCCCCGCGGCGGCGGCCGAGGGGCCGGCCGCGGGGAGGTGGGAGGCGGGGAGGGTCCCCCAGAGGGCGTGGGGGGACTTGCGCAGACGGGGGTCCGGGAGGCGGTAGGGCACGTCCGCGTAGAAGTCCGGGTCGGCCCCTGCATGCATTGATGCGTAGGAAGGAAGAAGGAATCGATCGCAAGAGAGAGTGCGAATGTCCCCGTGGAAATGAGCGGAGAATATGAAAACGTCTCGAGGGTGAGCCACCAATCATCGAACGACGAACTTGAAAAGTCGACCACAACATTATATGGGAGCACAGGTATGAGCGAGACTCACCGGTCACGTGAACGAATCTATCGGCCCTCGATCCCTCCAGCAGCATCCCCCTCCGGAAGAGCTCCCGTCCCTCCTCCCTCGTGAGGTACGAGCTCTCG
The DNA here is from genome assembly GCA_036939795.1 of Thalassiosira mediterranea. NCBI lineage: Eukaryota > Bacillariophyta > Thalassiosirophyceae > Thalassiosirales > Thalassiosiraceae > Thalassiosira > Thalassiosira mediterranea. Next base: position 9,950 of record JALLBE010000756.1, read on the forward strand.
AGGTGGGGCGGGAAGGCATCCATCCTCCTCCTCCAGGCGGGAACGGCGGCGACGGCGGCGGTCGTCGTCTTCGTTGCGGCATCATCGGCGGTTGCCGTCCACCAGGACTCGGCGGTGCCGCTCCAGCTCGGCACCATCCTCGGCGCCGACCACACGGCCACCCCCCTGCTCATTCCCGGAACGCCGACATTATTATTTGCATCCTCCCCCTCCTCCCCCTCGCGACGACAGCACAGCGCGTCCTCCCCCTCCGTGACGTCCACGAGGGCCTGCACGACCATCGCCCCCACCGCCGGGTGGCATCCCACCAAGTTCGTCATCCACTCCAACAGGGCGCGGGCGCGTTCCTCCCCCCCGACGCGCGCGGACGTGGAGACCGAGCAGTGAAGGCCGGCCGAGGAACGGAGGCGAGCGAACCCGATCGAGGCGGAGTCGAGGTCGGAGTAGGATTTTACGAGGACCTGCCCGTCGGCGTCGACGCGACGGGTGAGCTCGTGGGCGTCCTCGACGCGGGGGACGAGCGGGGCCGATGCGACGTCCTCGATTTCGGGTGGGAGCGGTCGATTCCTCCCAACTGGTGCATTCGATGCCGCGGCCATGGCGGAGCGGGAGGGGTTGCGGACGGGGCTGCCCTCCGGGCTGCGATTCCACGTGGGGCTGGACGCGCCGTCGGTGGAGGGGCGGCGGGCGCGGGCGGATCGGCGGGGACTGACCTCCATCTCGTCATCGGGTCGACCCCTTCCGGTGGGGGTCTGCACCTCCATCGCCGCATCTTCCTCATCGTCGTCCGCCGGCCCCCCTCCCGCGTTCAGCGCCCTGAGCCTCGCCCCCGCGATCCCCGCGCCACCGACCCTCCCGAGGCTCCCCTCTCCCCCTCCCGCGACGTCCCCCGACGTACCCTCGCGGCCCTTGTCGTGCAGCGCCTGTATGACCTCCTCGAACGTGTGCACGTCGTCGTTGTGCAGTCGCAGTCGGAGGTCCTCCCCCCGCGGCAATTCCGCGCCGTAGCCGTAGTGCTCGGAGGAGGGGTCGAGGACGTGGGAGGGGTGCGCCCACAGCTCCTCCCTGCCGGGCACCTCGGCGCTTTTATCGCGTCCCGCCCCGCCCCTGGCCACCAGCGCCCGCAGCACGGCCGCGCGGCGATAGTACCCCTCGTCCGCCGGGCACCCGTTCCACAGCCGGCAGATCTCGTCGGCCCACGCCAGCCTCCACTGGGACACGTCTGCCCCGATCGCCGACGATTCGGCGGCCGTCAGGACGGACCGGACGGACGCGCCGATCACCACGGCGAGGGCCGCGGCCAGCCGGGGGGGGAGGGGTTTGGGCTCGGCCCCGGGGACGACGACGGGGGGCGCGCCGTCGACGTGCCTCTCGTGCTCGGACCTCGCGCGACCCGCGGCACGGACCGCCTCGAAGTCGTCGTCCGCCGCCTGCAGCTGCGCCGCCGTCGCAGCCGTCGTCGTCGCGTCCTCCTTCCCCCCCTCCCCGCCTCCCCCCCCCTCGCCGGCGTCCGCCTCCACCTCCGGGGGCCTGTGCCGTCCGCACATCCCCTCGGACCTCCAAGCCTCGAGGTCGCCGCAGTCGCAGCACCCCCCGGGCGTCGTGCGGTGGAAGAAGACCTCGTGGCCGTCGTGGTCGCTCGAACGGAAGCACGCGTCGCAGAGGACGCAGGTTGCGTCGGTCTGGCAGGTCCGGCAGTTCCACGCGATGTCGCCGCGGCGGAAGACGTAGCCGCAGGGACCGCCGGCGTAGAGGACCTTCCCCCCCGCGGTGCCGCCGGACTGGGAGTCGGACCTGTGGAAGTCGAACCCGCCCGAGCCGTGATGATCGTGTCCGCAGCTCAATTCTTCCCCGCGCTGATCCCTGTATATCTCGGCAAGCAGCTTCTCCAGGGAGGGGGGAGGCATGGCAAGCGCCCTCTGCAGCGGGGTGTCGGAGGCCCTGGAGGAGTTGGTGGGGGTCCGCCCGGTGGCGGCCTCCTCCCTCGCCCAGGCCGAGAGCACGGCCCTCCTCAGCAATTCGGCGGATCCGGCGTCGGCGGGGTCGGTAGGGAGGGCGGCGCCGGTGGCCGGATCCCTCGTCTCGATCCCGATCCTCCCCCCGACCCCCCCCGTCGTCGTCTCGTCCTTCGTCGACGATGATGGCTCTTCCTCGTCCTCCAGCAGCTGCTCGATCCGGCCGTCCATGTACTCCAGCACCATGCTCTCGGCCCACGCCGCCGCGCTCCCGGCCGGGACGCCCGTGAGCGGATCGACGAGGGCGGAGTCGGCCAGGTGGGAGAGGGAGGGGAGGCGATGTCCCAGCCTCCCCCCGGCGCCGTTGGGATTTGCAGCATTCGCGGCGAAGAGGAGGGCGTGCTTTCGCAGGGTGGCGTCCGCCGCCAGGGCGCGTCGGACGATGGCCTCGGGACCCCTTCCCCCCGCCACCCCTGCGGTTGCGCTTCCCCCGCTCGCGGCGTCCACGCTCAGCCCGCCCTTTTTGGGTCTGGGAGAGGACCGCGGCCTGGGAGAGGTCGCCGACGACGAGGCCGCCGAGTGGGAGCTCCCCCCGGCGCTCGACGCCCCTGCCCCCCCCACATCGTCTCCGCCGACCTCGCAATAATCGCCCAGGAGGACCATGCCATCCTCCAGCGCTCCCGCGTCCCCCGCACCCTCCATCACGCTCGCCATCACCGCCGAGGAATGTCGGAAGGATATCCCCCCCGGGACGAAGTCGACGTGGGCCGGGAGGGGCCAGCGCCCGGCCGAATTGGCGTCCCCGAGTCCGGTCATGGAGAGGGGGGCCGGCGCGTCGAAGAGGTTGTAGTTCGCGCCGCCGGAGGCATTCACCATCAACGAGCCGGTGCCGGGGGGGGGGACGGGGGAGGCGGATCGATTGGCGATGATGTTCGACCCCGTCCGTCCCAGGGAGGCGGTGGGACTCCCCCGGGGGGAAGGACCTCCTCCGCCTGGATTGCCCGGGGCACGATGATGCGCGAGGAAGTCCGCCGCCGCGGCGTGGGCGAGGGCGGCGCGGGCGGCGGCGGCCGCCGGGAGGGATGGGCCGTCGTCGTCGTGGTCGGCGTCATGGACCGGAGGGGGGGGCCGATCGTCGTCGGAGCTCATGATGATATCTCGGTTACGCCGTCCCCGCGGTGCCCGCAGTTAAAGTTGGCCCCCGCGCGAGGCGCCCCGTCGTCGTAGCTAGCTGACGGGGGTCGTCGTCGCGTACATACAGCGCCCCGAGGGCTCGCTTTTATCGATCGGCGTCGCGGCTACGTGGTACGGGCGCTCGCGGCTGCTCGCGGCGGCCATGATGTGTTCGTTCGTGGTGTCGGTCGGTGTCGGTCGCGTTGCATCTCAAAGGTGCCGGGGTCAAAAAGGGCACGTCTTGGGCCCGTGGGTGCGCATCGCTCGAGAAAAGTAACGGTTCGAATCGATACCGCACGTAGCATAGTACGTAGGAATCTGATACTAAGGTGATTTTAACGAAGGAATCGGTATATAACATAACAATCCGGCGTTGGAGGAGGATGCGCGATGGCCCAATCCACACCAACAGTTCTCGCGCAGAGTGATTCCAAAATCCCAGTCACAACCAAGACATAAAAAGCTGGGTGCATGTCAATCTTGGTCATTCCATGATATCGATATTGTAACGTACCCATCGACTCATGCGGTGCCCACAGCCAATAGTTTTCACCTGGAACAGATTGCAGTGTGTTGTCAGGTGTCGCCGAGGTCTGTAGAGCTCTCTGTATCTGTATCTGTAGCTGTATCTGTAGCTGTAGCTGTAGCTGTAGCTGTAGCTGTAGCTGTAGCTGTAGC
>JALLBE010000757.1:0-14091 GCA_036939795.1 Thalassiosira mediterranea
CACGGAGATCCCAGTATCCTGCAGAATTAAAGTAACGCACGTCACAAAGTCACTGCGACAGTAGAATATTGATAAAGGACTAGAGATAGAGAGAGCTACAGTATATGTGGAGAGGACATCTACACACAAGAGAGATCTGTGCAATGTTTTAGAAGTCATCGTGTCATGAGAGCTGAGGATCTGTCGTTGTGCAGGCATAGTTAATCCGAGCTGCGCAGCTGCTATCAAACCTTCTCGACATCCCTACCTACCTTCGATTCTCCATTCTCCACCTCCAGGGAACACAATACCTCTCTAGAGAGGTAGGTATGGCATTTGCTCCACCTCACGCACAAGCAGCGAAAAGGCGATCAAGAATCCAGAGAGCACGCGCATTTGCATTTATGTCAAGCACAATTTACCAGGCGAGCGAGGTTATCCTCTGGTGGAGCGTGCAATACATCATTTTGTACTTCGCCCTCGTCTCAACTCGTTTGTGGAAACGGCAAGAAAGTAAAGGGTGGATAAATAAATCAAAACAACTACACGTACTACACTCACATGCACAATACTCCATTGGACATACATGTCCTTGTCATAGGTAGGTATGGTCAAGGCCGCAACATGCGTGAGTGATGCGTGCAACCTTATGTTTTATCACGAGAGAGAACTTCTGGCCACTCGATCGCGCGCAACCAATTCATCTATCATCTTTCGTTTCACTTCATAAATTCTTGATCATTGTACAACAAACTCCAGTAGGTACAGTTGGAGGTTATCGAACGAAGATGGACCTAATCATAGACTTTCCTCCATCAACAAGGCCCAACAACGAGGAACGAAAAGTCTCGTTTGTAAACGAAGTAAAAGTTATGTTCATCGAGAATCTGACATATCAGTACAAGGCTGACTTGTGGTTTTCAAGTCAAGAAATGGTCGCCTTCAAACGTAGGGTTCAATTGACTCTCAGTGTCATCAGATCACGCAACTTGACCGTAGCGCAGTACGCCGAAATGAACGCACCAGATACGAGCTTGTTCATGGGGCTTGAAGCGTATCTAACAAGCTCGACAGCTGTGAACATTGCCTCTCGTAGACGGGCAGTTTGGTCAGCAGTACTGTCGGAGCAACATAGCCAGCTTGTGAGAGGTATCTGCGATCCTGACAAGATTGCTGTCTTGTCAGAGGTTGTGACAGGAGTTGCCCAGGAGAGAGCTCAAATCATCGCCTTAATCCATTTGAATTGATATCAAAGGGGCGAAGCTACTATGTGGGCTGTATTCACCCTGTCCCAAATGCGACGCGGATGACTCATGCATCACTTGAAAGCTCTAATCTGAAACAATCCAACAGAGAGAAAAAGAAAAGGAGAGATCATGAAGTTGTTTGGTGATTCATTTTTGCTGTTGCGTTCAGCCTTCCAACTTCAATGGGTAATAGAAAAGAGTATTTGTGAGAACATAGGGCGCGGAGACATGCAGATCGAGTGCTGCATAGCCGTAGCCGTTCCCTCGTCAGATTTTAATTGTAACTTCAACTGTAATAAACTTCAACAGTATCCGTACTATCTATTGAATAATGACAAGGAACAATGTCCATTCAACCCTCACAGAATGTGGCAGCTAGGGCAGTATGGCAACGGCATTTCACCAACGAGTCCTCGAGATTTAGGCGTGCTATCTATTAGATACTTCATTACTGCAGCTAGAGCTAGATTGGACGCCCAAACCAGGGAGGAGACAGTCTCACTGCCATTGTAGACGATCTTTGTTGTGCCAACAAACAAACCTTCATCCGAATTGATCCGAAGAAGCGAATGTTGGTCAATGGAAGCATACGAGCTCTTCGGCAGGACTCATAGGTATCTGCATGCAACACATGACGAAATGAAAGTCAGCTCTCAATGCCAACTATGCAATGATATCATCGAAAATGCATGATAAGGTCCCCTCAATCTTGTGGTGATACATCTGATCTCAAGCTGGTCCGAACGCTGCCTGCGCCTGCGTGCTCTGGTTTCTGCTGGTTACGTAATCCGAAGACCGAAGAGTAAATCGAAATAATCGCTCTTTACTACCCAAATCCACAAAGTCGCTGGTATGAGTACTATTCCCATGTTGACTTTCTGTCAGCAAAGTGATTTGGCGAAGTCTCAAGTCACACGACCCTCTGATAGAATCAACGAACGATCTATCAGCGATCACAGCACCGCGAGCGCGCTGCGCTCGCGGCGCACGGCGCACATGAAAAAAATCGCGACTCGCGACTCGCGACCAGACATATCTAAATCATAAATGGATGCTAGTACCGCGGTGGAGACCCCAGAGGAGGAGCTGGAGACGGCCCGCCTCGCTGTCGAAGCCTGGACGGCTCGGATCCCCGCGGGCCTCGGCCTCTGCCCGTGGGCCGCCAAGTCCCTGTCTCGCGGATTGCTTCGCGTGGTCTCCTGTCCGGGCACTTCGCCCGAGGGCGTCGTCGATTTTTTGAGGGGGGAGATCGAGAATGCGACGAGAGGGGGGGGGGGCAGGGAATCGCTGACTACCGCTCTGGTGGCGTGTCCCCTGGTGAGGGCGTGGGAAGAGTTTGAACCCTTCGACGAGTTCGTGCGCTCGGGGGTCAAGGAGAGGTTGGTCGACTCGGGCCACGGCGAGCTGCTGGAGCGGGTCACGCTGGTGTCATTCCACCCCAAATTCGTGCGGTGGCGCGCCCTCCCGGAGGGACTGGGCGTGGGATCCGAGGTCAGGTGTCGCTGGGGAACCTTCGGCAAGAGGAGCGAGGGGACATTGTCCGCGACCATAATTGAGACCGAGAGCCAGGCCTTTGGCAGGAGGAAGGTCAGGGTACGCTTCCATCAACGGCCCGAGGGGGCCGCCAAGTCGGAGCAGTACGTGCCAACCGATTGGATCGCCGATCTTCCCGGAGAAGGAGTCGGTGTTGGCCCCGAGCTACCGGACAACACCATGCATCGATCGCCGCACCCCACGATACACATCATCGCGAACGAGGATCTGGCCTGTCTGAGCCTCAGGGATGTGTCCAGGGTGAAGAGGATCAATTCCAGGAGGATGGCGAGGATGGGATGGGGTGGTCTCAATAGGTTGGAGGAGGAAATGGCGACGAAGGAAAAGAAGTAATCTCCCTTTGACGGCCGGGTCGGTTGATAGTTGGATCATGGATGATGAATGGAACAAGAATGTTTTGGCTTCGTGTGGACATTGAGGGTTGAGGCATGCTCAATTGCGATTCGTGCCAGCGAGGAAAAAGGGTCTCCAAATAATTCATCCGCGAGTTTGCGCGAGTCCATCAATTCTGGATGTGATGTTCTCTAGTATTTGGTCTCAATTGACAGTTGGTGGGCGATAGCCTTTTGGAATAGGCACGATGGATGATTACAAAGTCTGGCCATCAACAGGGACGACCTCGAGCCAGGAGTTTTGAGCACATACAAACTTCACGAAAAGAATCCTCAACGTCGTAAGAAAGAGGAGTCGCTGTTGTTGACATCGGAGCAGCTTCCAATATTGTGATCTTCAAAGAACGGCCATGGTAATGATGGCAATGCGTGGGCGCATTGCTTAGGCTTCCGCCCCGCAACATTGAGACGGTGCGAATGCGTGGAGATATTGCCCAGGTTTGTCATCGCATGGCTATTATTAGGACATGGTGTGAATAGATAACTGTGACCCTCTCCCACAAATTCCTTCATACTGGTGTCCTGGTTGAAACGTGGTTGCAAACAAATCGGTCTGCTGGGCTTGAACTTAGAGGGACATTGTGCCTCATAGGTTGGGGAGCAGCTGAGTGGATTACTTCTTTGCGAGAGACCATGCGCCTGTGTTATACACGACATCATTACTAAGGCAGCGGCGCGGCAGGGACTACCTATGCTGTAGCTGTGCTGTAACTTCGGACATCTTACGGTCATGGCTAGGGTATGATTGCACTTAAAGGAACAATTGCATTCACATGCATGTCTACGACCACAGGAATCACCAATCCAGCAGCCAAGCTTGGCTCCTAGCATCACACATGAATATGCCGCGTCACGATCTGAGGCAGATACCAATAAGTCTCACCTAAGAGCTCGTATGCTTCCATAGACCAGAATATCCACTTCTTCGGATCAATTCGGATGAAGGCTTGTTTGCTAACATTACGAAGAGCGTCTACAACGGCAGCGAGACTGTCTCCTCCCGGGTTTGTGCGTCTAATCTAGCTCTCACATGGACACGCCAAACCCTCGGAGCTGTTGGCGGTCCCGGTGTCGAACTATTCGTGCATCTTCCCTCATATGAAAGACTGGCTGCGCCATGGTCAAGAAATGAAGTAATAGGCAGCAAGCCTAAATCTCAAGGAATTGTGGGTGAAATGTTGTTGCCTTACTGTCCTAGCTGCCACATGCTGAAAGGGTTGAATGGACGCATTGTTCCTTGTAATCATACAGTAGATACTGAGATTGTTGAAGTTTATTACAGTTGAAGTTACAATTGGAATCTGACGAGGGCACGGCTACGGCTATGCAACACTCGATCTGCATCGTATTTTCTAGAGTGACATGGATGAACATGAACGGTCACATGTAGGAAGGCCGATATTGCAGCTGCATTGTTGAATCTTCGTTGATTTTGCAGCCGATGACTCACTATGCCTGGAATGTTTGAGTACTTCACATCACCTGTGATGCAATGTGAAGTCTTCTGTATCTTGAGGCGCGAGCCCAAATAATACCATTGGCATGGCTGTGCCATTCATCAATATATAAATCATACACCCAGATCATAGCCGGTGGACGTCACTTCAAATGGATCAAGGCAATGATTTGAGCTCGCTGCTGGGCAACTCCTGTCACAACCTCTGACAACGCGGCGATCTTAGCGGGGTCACTGATACCATATCGGTTCTGGCGACGTTGTTCCGATAGTACTGCTGAAGAAACTGCTCGTCTTCGAGAGGCAATGTTCGTAGCCGTGGACTTGGTTAGGTATGTCTCGAGCCCCATGAACAAGCTGGTGTCTTGTGCGTTCATTTCGGCGTACTCCGCCACCGTCAAGTTGCGCGATTTAATGACCTGGAGTAGCAAACTAACCCGGTGTTTGAAGGCTTTCTCTTCTTGCCTTGAAAACCACAACTCGGCCTTGTACTGGTATGTTAGATCCTCGATGAATGAAAGCTCTACCGTGCTGGCGAATGAGACCTGCCTCATCTTCTCCCGGACGGGCTCTGGGGGTGAAGGGAAGTCCACGATGAGGTCCATGCTCTCCATCTTCGTATGAAATTACGACACGTATGGTCAAATGTTGGGACAAAGATGTCATGAAGTTCATGAAGTGAACTCGTGTCACGCAGAATCTTGCTATTTCGTGAAGGTTGCACCAGTTGCGCTGGTTGCTACTGGCTGGTGCAAAAAGTTGCACGCTCTTTTACATGACGTCGTCGTCGTTGAGCGAGAGAGTGCACCATGGTATGTACCATACCTCTTGATAGAGAGAGGGGGGCTAGGCTTGGACATAGGACAACGTTCTGACGTCGTCTGACGCTGGTCTGACATCACATACGACAGGTAGTTCAGCGATTCCACAAGCCACAAGGATAGGAGGCCACAACTACAAAAGTGGCATGCGTGACATTTTTCATGATACATATGGGCTGATATGGGGCACGCGATTAATCTCCTCTTTTTCTTTTACAATACCTAGGTACGTTACCTCACTATTGGAGCAGTATTATCACATGTGCACCTACATACCTCTACATATCTCTATGTAGTGCAGGGCGGGGGGCGGGACAAGGCGGGACAGTACAATACCTCTACCCTCTTCACCGCGTGCCTCGCTCTAGCTCTATGCATGAGAAGAAGGTATTGTAACATCATCAGATATCCCAACCAAGTCCCAACTAGCCCTAACACAGCTACTTATGTATTGTCCGACGAGCATTCCTGGAGGTGGTGCTCTCGTGCTCGGAGCAGCTTCGTCAAATCCAACATGGTATCTGCGATATCACCAGGATCGCTGATTAGGCTGTAAACATGAGAGTGTATGATTGCAGATGTCACTGGTGGCGACTAGGAGGGGAACCATAGGTAGAAAGTTATGAGGTGTGCTGCCAGCCTCAGTAAGAGATTCCAACATGGATAGCAAAGCATGTCAAATAATATGGCACTTGGCACACCTGAGTGATAGTACCAAATTTCATATGCATTTTAGTTCTCCCTAAAGTAAAAGAGATCAACTCGTGATACACGCAAATAGTTCCACTCAACCACTGACACGTCACTCAGTGAATATTCATGCCAAAGAGAGACTGGAAGAAATGGCCACCAACAAAATTGTACCCGCTCTTGTCCAATGAATGGCTTGATAAGCCATGAAGCAGACGAAACGCCTCTTTATCCTCTACTGCCAAGCTCTTCACGACTTCCTTCTCGGTGATAGGCACTTGCGAGTGCGCTTTTCCGAGCTGTTTACACATGTGGGCCATGTCAAAAAGTGAATCAAAGTATTTGAGCTGTGTCTGTAGCGCTTCTTCTGTGTAGACTGTCTTCATGCGGCCATTGCATCCCTGCTTGAGGCAACAGCCCTCATATACAGAAAGTTGCCTTGTCTCAAGGCCGCACATAGGGTCGTCGCACCGGACCAGGCCATCATAATACCGGCTCTGGTGTTGCCTCTTCATGAGATTCATTCGATTGAGGACCTTGGCCACACAGCCCCACACATCCTGCTCGCCCCAGTTGTCTGGGCGTGTGCATTGCGGATTGGGGCATCGCAAACCAGATACACAGAAAGTCATCCCTGTTTCTCCATCCTTAGCAAGCCTGAAGACTCCCGGGAAGTCAGACCCCTCGTCGCATCCAGCACACGTCACAACTAATTTCTCCACATCTTTGAAGCGCTCTTCATCTGGGAGGCATGACTTAGGGGTGTAGTCAACAATGTCCTCCTCGTCGATGTGAGCAGTCACTGAGTTGAACTTAGAAGCATCCAAACCCAGCTTCTCCGCCAGAATTCCCTGTGAAGTCCCTTCAATTGGCTCACAAAGGCGCGAAATAGGAGGCAGTATCTGCTGGGTAAGATACCACTCCACATCAGGCTTGAGGGTCCCGTTGCTGCGCAAAATCTCCGTGGGGTGGTGGGCTCGTTCGGCGGCAAGGGCCTTCTTGGAGGATGGTGTCGGCTGCCGATCCTCACTTTCCATTTCCTCACAAATGACGTATGGAATGTGGTCCCCGATGCTCACAGCCTTGTGATCCTTCATCATCATCTTGGCCACATGCACATGGGGCAACGCCTTTGCATCAGGATAGTCATTGGGGTTCTTGTTCAACCCCTTCGTGATGACGTACTTTTCAAGCGGGAGTTGCCCGCTGCGCATCTGTTTCGCAAGTTCCTCCATGTGGTCGTGGATCTTGTTCACAACGAGCTCCTTGTCTTCGCCAGAAAGAATCTGATCGAGCACGTACTTTCCAGAATCCTTCGACTGGATGCACCAGTCTCGCCGAACAAGGTCGAGACCCTTCATCTCCTTTCCCATTAAAAAGTTGCCCCCCGGTCCCTCCGAGATAGTCACGGCGGCGTACTTCTTTTTCTTGAGCAGAAGCATGGAACGGAAGACACCGTCGATCTCCAGCTCGAGGGTCCTGTAAAGCTTGTTCACCTCTCGCTTGACCTTGTTGCCCAACTCCAGGACCTTGGCATATTCCTTTACGTCGGTGATTCGAGTGTTAATCATGATGGAATCGGTGTCACCATAGATAACCTCGAGACCAATGGTCGTCTGGGCGAGGTCGACTGTGCGCTGAAGCGTTTCTCGGCCCATGGCAGTAACAAGGGAGGCAATGGGCTGGGCGTAGAATCGAGAATGGGAGAAGCCCAAGCAACCATACATGGAATTGGCCGTGAGCTTGAGGGCCATCTGGCGAATGTTCAGCTGGTGTGAAGGAAATGAGATAAAATAGACGAAGAGGCGGGGTTAGTACTTGCTGAACTGCTGATGAGTGAGACGCTACCCACTGGAATGCAATAATTTTTGTCTCACCTCTTCCTTCTTGTCCACATCCTTTTCGTTCTTCATCAGCTTCTTGACATTTCGGCGCCTGTCCACAAGCGTTTTGATAACACGGGGCAAGACACCTCTGTCGAGACTCTCGTCAGGGATGGGGGGCAACACATCGCCTCGCGGTGTGGCACCATCCTCGCGGTCACTATTAGCCTCGGCCCACTTCATAGTGGTGAAGCACATATTGTACTCCTGGATCAGAGAGGGGTACAGACTGTTAAAGTCCAGCAGCAAGATGAAGGAGTCATACAGGCCCTTTTTGGGCTCGAGCACCAGTCCACCACTGTACTTGGCCTTGTTGCTGCTCCCAGCAGTGGCCCCTCCTTCGCTTTTTACACCCGCCAGTTCCTCCTCGCGTTGCTTGGCACTCCTCTTCTCCGGAACGATGAACTTGAGTCGATGAAACTCATGCAGCAACAAGTACTCATTCCTCTCTGCCCGGTTCCCCTTCATGGTGCGCCCCCACAGGTTTCCCGCGATGTTGGTGAGCTGCTTGGTCAGAGGCAGAACCTGCAGCTTGAACATGAGGCTCTGCACGAGCTGAGCATCGTTGAGCGTGTGCCGTGCCAGGGAGACGAAGTGCTCTCCCGTTCGGCACCAGCGAGGCACGTCCACCGGTTCGATCTCGGCGCGCTCGGTCTTGAGCTGCGTGAGGGCCAGGTTGGTGAGGCTGTAGGTGGTCTCCCTCTGCAGGAACTCCTTGGCGCTGAGGCAGGTGTCGCACAGCATCCTTCCGTCGAGGGCGCCGGCGATGGCCCAGTCCTTGCCATTGCCGAACTGCGAGGCGGGGGGCAGCTTCATCTGCCTCCGCCTGCCGATCTTGCTCCACATGCTCACCTTGAGCTCGACGCAGCGGCTGAGCAGGACGTCCATGTCGTGCCCCCAGCCGTTGTGGGACGCGATCACGTCGGGGTCCCAGGTGCCCAGCTGCGCGAAGAGCCGGGAGAGCAGGGCCCGTTCGTTGGGAGACTTCTGCAGCCCCGGGAAGCCCCTCTTGACCTCCTTCTCCATGTCGCGCGGGAACTGCGCGGCCGCGCCGCCGGCGTCGAAGTTGAGGGGCCTCACGAGCGTGAGCTGGGTCATGTGCTCGGTGGACTCGTCCGATGCCGCGTCGAGCGCGACGTCGGAGTGGCACACGGCCGAGACGCAGACGATCTCGAGCTTGTGCGACTTGGGGTTGACGGCGGTCTTGAACTTGATGCTCGCGGCGGACACCGGAGGAGGCGGGGGGACCGCCGCCTTCTTCGCCAGGTCGAGCCTCCTCACGCTCTTGGGCCCATCCACGGTGCATTCCCACTTGCACCAGCTGACGCTGCCTCCTCCGGCGGGCCTGGGGGCGTAGATCCTCACCCAGCCCGGCCCCATGAGCTTGCGCTTCAGGAGGAAGTTTTCGAGGTTGCTCGCGCCGGCTCCCAGGATCTTCTCGAAGGTCTTGCCCCCGCGGGTGCAGACGTCCCTGTCGGGCACCCTGTACTTTCCGTCGTAGACCACCTTCAGGTACTGGCACTCGCCTCGCGGGATGGAGGGATCCTCGAAGGCGTAGGAACGAGTCACGGGCTTGGCCTTCCAACTGACCCCCTGCACGTGAGGTATGCACGATGGCTGGAGGACCGACTTGAGCTCCGCATAGACGTCTCCGATGGGATGACGCTCCCGTTCCTCTTCGTCCTCTTCGCCCTCCGAGATGAGCCTTGGCAGGACGAAGAGGTTGCGTTCGTTGCCAGGTACCGTGACGCAGCAACTCTGATAGATAAATTGCCGCTCGTCGCCCTTGCCACCCTTCTTGCCCTCCACGGGGACCTTGACCTTTCCGTACAAATATACCACCCCCTGGCGCTCGGAGGCGTCAAGCCAGTAGAGGTCGAGGTACTGACGAGGCTCGGCTGCTCCCTCCTCCTCGTTGCTCTCGCCCTCCACCTCCTCCACTCCCACAATCCTTTCGAGGTTCGCGCTGCCGGAACCCACCCCGCTCTCGTGACTGGACCCGGCCGTCGCAATGGCGGCGGGCCGGAAACTCGTCGAAGAAGTATCCAGAGCCAGCTCCGGGCCGCCCTTGCTGGCATCGCGCTTGGCAGCCGCTGCCGCGGAGGCTTCCTTCTTCTGCCTCTCGGCCTCCTCCTTCGCGGCCAGCTCCCTGGCCTCGGCGGCCTTTGCTTCCGCGGCGACCTTCCTCGCCTCCTCGTCCTTGGCTCGGGCGGCGGCAAGTCTCCCTCCCAGTCGCCCGGGGCGCCTGCCGGAAGTCTCGGCCGGGACCGCCTCAGCAGATTCCACGGTGCCTTGGTCAGTCTCCTGGCTGGCAGCATTATCTCCATCTTCCATCCTGGCATCTGGGGCCTTCTCCTCATCCTGCATCTCGGAGTCACCCTCCTTGGCAGACTCGGCCTCAGCTTCCGCCACAGTCTCAGCCTTGACATTTGCAACTACCGCATCATCTGCGGCTTCACCTGAATCTTCACCGAAATCCACATCCTGATCCGCTCCGCCGAAGTCCACCTCTCCATCGCGGTCGTCATCCCAGCGTTCCTCCATCTCCTCAACCGGCCGCCTCGCCCTCTCCCCGCGATCGCGGGACGACGACGACGACGGCGCCCTTCCACCGCGATGATGGCGGCGCGGCGCCGGCTCGCGGGACGCCCGCCTCTTCCTGGCGCTGCCGCCGCGGGAGGTCCTGCGCGAGCCCGAGGATCCCGCGCTTCGCCTGCCGCCGGAGGACCTCCTGCCGCCGCCGCCGAGGGGCTCGTCGTCGAGGCCGTTGATGAGGTCGTCCAGGTCGTCGGCCGCGCCGCCGTCCCTCGCGCGGCCGGCGTTGCCGGAATTGCCAGAAGCGCCGCCCTTGGAAGTGACGTTGGCGGCCGAGGCCGCCGCCGAGGCGCCCTTGTTGACGAAGTCCCACATGGTCTTCTTTCCCGTGCCTGCCTCGCCCTCCGTCGCCGCCGCGGCCTTGTTCTTGCGGGCCCTGCGCAGGGCCTCCTTGGTGAGGGCGTTGCTGCCCTTTTTCTTCTTCGACGGCACGGCGACGTCGGGGTCGTCGTCGCGCTGGCCGTGAATGTCATAGTCACCGTCATCGTGGTAGCCCAGCCCATCTATGTTCCGGTTCGTAGAACGAGAGCGAAAGGTATGAGCAATTCGGTTGTTGTGGTTGTGCATTGCAATACAGAAACAGGAGCTGTGAGGATCGTGGCACCAGCAAGACATGGACTCAAGCTAGACCACCAAATACACCAGAAAGCCACGCCATGTTCAAACTAATGACACTCATATCACACATTGCAGTGCCATGACAGAGATGGAATCCTTCAAAATGTACCACACAGGGTTGGATGCATGCGACAAACATCTTCATGAGTGCCTCAAAGCTGCCCTGGGACGGAGCGCAACATGCGCGAACTGAAGGCTGAACCCAAGTGTCCGTGGGAGAGGTCTATCGCCCATGCCGTGGAACTCTCAAGAGACGCATGTGGATATCAAAGCTGCCCCCGTGACGAACTGCAACTCTTCAGGCGTTCGACCATCTCGTGCGGAAGTAGTCAAGCCCTTCGGCCTCTCGGTCCCCGCGCGTCGGAAGTAAATAATTGAAGGCGATCGACGACCAATGACGACCGCGTACAAAAGTTCGCCGGGCGGCCTACGTCGACCCACGTCGGCCAAGCGGGGGGGACCAATGACGACGGGAAAAACCACGCCGCATCCCCCCTCTCTCCATGATCCCGCAGAAAGAAGAGAGACACTCACCGTCGTCGACGACGAAGTCCTCCCTCTCCCTCTTCCTCTCGACGTATTCCCTGTATTCCGCCTCGTCCATACGCTCGTAGACGTCCTCCTCCTCGAACTCGACGGAATCCAGCGTCGTCGTCCCCACGCCACCGCCCAGGCCCTCGCGGCGATTGCGGAGGGCGGCGCGGGCTGCCGACTTCTTTTCTCGGAGGGACATGATGATCGATCGGCGGTTATCCCTGCCTGTTGTAGAATGTCGTCGAGCGGTCGAAGCCGACGATGCCGACGGACGGATAGATCGATGCGATGGGTGCAGCCGCGGTGCAATAATGATGGCGATGACGACGGAGCTGGAGTTGCGCTCGATCGCGCTGCTCTGGCTGCCTTCCTGCTGCCGCCCAACGTTGGGCGGGGGGTGGATTGCAAAAAAATGACATCTCTCGTGTCACCTGCGCTGTGAGGGGCGGGCGGCCCTCCTGAATCGTTCCCGCGCCAAAAGATTAGCGCGGGAAGTAAGATACCCCTTTTCATGAAACGTGGGAATTAGTACTGCCTTTCGATGCCTGCGTGCGTGCGTGCGTGAAACAAATGAATAAAAATGGCGCGAAGCTGCAAGCTTCGTCATAAAATGGGCATAGAGATAAAAAGAGTCCAACCGTCCAACACGAACACTAAACAAACTCTACATATTGCATTATGCCATGTCTGTGTATTGACATGCTAGATGGATAAATATGCTGATGTTTCAACCAGCCATATCAACATGTTGGGACTTGGGACCATGGCAACTCTAATTGCATCAAAAGGTGAAAGTGAAGTTTTGTGCATCACCAGGCTTGGATCGCCAATCTTTGCATGTCACGATCCAGTAACAGTACCACCGGTACGATACATTGTAACGTACAAATGTATCCACAATCCATTTTCTGATCATTTGAAGGTTATTTGTGTTTATTGTAGATCCATGATCATAGTAATAGTAACGCCCTACCTCTTCATGTCAGTGTCAGGTGGGTGAGGTGTTGCAATCAGCTCAGCACACCAATCGCTAGATAGTTCCTAAGTCAAAGTAGTGACCACACAGTGCCCCCGTTGGCCCCCGTTCCAAACTGGATGGAGCACAATATTGCTGGTGTTTTACTAGGAGCCAATACACCAGAAATGTGATAAGTGTTGGCCAAGCTGACTAGAATCACAGCTGGAACACAGATCTCTCTAAGTTGTTTCATATTTGATGTGAGAAGGTAACCACACTTCACTCTGTTCCTCTCAAGTAAGGGCATGATGGCAAATCAAATTCAGAACTCTAGACACAGTGAGCCATTGAGCTAAGGTCATTTGCTTATAAGTCCACTTTTGCTCTTTCTTGAATGTGGGTGGCCCAATGTGGCTCTGTGTTTTCTTTGCAGTGTGGACCGAATCTGTTATAGATAGGCCCACTTCTGATTCTGATCGCCCCTCTCTCCTTGCCACTCAGGCTCAGGATTTGTCTCCCCAGTTGTGCCCCAGTCCTGCCAGTCACAATCAGATCTCAATCTCAGTGTGCATTCGTGGGAGTGCAGGGGCAAAGTCCCCATTCTTGGTGTTTTGTTTTCTGGCTACTTTAGATTATTTATGAGAAAAATACCACTCTCAATTTCGTATCAGTTGTCACCAAATAGTGGCCAAAGTGACCAATTGAGGATCAAAATTTTGTCTGATGGGAAATATCTACATTAGACAACTAGTTTTTGTTTAAAGTAGGGTACTAGAGATTTAGGATGTATGACACCTGACTAAGATGGGGCTTTTAATGAGCTTCATTGGCCCTCAAGTTGCCAAGAAATGTCATGATGCAAGAACAATTTGGTGCCTATGTATACTAATTACAATCAGATTAGGCACAACAACTGTTTTTCTTAAACACAGTTTGGTATGGGAACAAACAATATTTTCTTCACCAAAAATATGCAAAGTCAAATGGAAAAGAAGATTGGTCCAGTCCTTTACTAAGGCTAAGATAAATCATAATTGGAATGATATGATGGCCTCAGGACAGAAAACTGTTCTTCAGTGCTCATAATAGTTGTCGCAAGGAAAGGAAAGGGTGAGAAAGAAATGTCTAACTCATATCCTTGACTAGGGCCCCTTGATGGCCAAACAGATCAGAGACGAAATATTCCTGACTTTAGCGGTTGTGCAATATTTCATTTAGAGTGATAAAAACGGTCCTTCTATGTGCAAAGCAGGCAAAAGAAGATGTTGAGGTCAATGTGGGGAATTGAATATTCCTCCTGACAAGCAATCAAGCCTCAGAACCCTCTCCAAAGCTCATCATTGTTGCCACACATACCCATGGCA
>JALLBE010000758.1:0-13733 GCA_036939795.1 Thalassiosira mediterranea
CCGGGTGAGGGAGGCCATGCGCAAGCTCTTTCGCAAGTTCCTGCGCAACTTCCGGGAGGGGTCCATGGAAATGGGCACGGACGAGGCCGCGAGGGACGGGGCGCGGAGGGAGGAGGCCGCCACCTACGAGGAGCGCATCCGATCCATGTGCGCCTCCAACGGCGCCGCGTTGGAGGTGAACTACATGCACATGGTCCACTGGATACCCACCCTGGCCGACTTTTACGTCAACGCCCCCAAGGACACGCTGGAGGTGTTGGACGAGGCCGCGACCCGGCACGTCTCCATGCTCTTCCCCTCCTACTCCTCCATACGCGACGAGGTGAGGGTCCGGGTGTCGGACGTGCCCCTCGCGGACTCGCTGAGGGACCTGAGGCGGAACCACCTCGACGGATTGGTCAAGGTGTCGGGCGTCGTGACGCGAAGGAGCGGGGTGACGCCCAGGCTGAGGATGGCGTACTACGACTGCACCAGGTGCCGTTCCTGCCTGGGACCGTACGCCGTCGAGGACGACTCCTCCTCGTCCGGCACGGGGGGTCCGGGGGGAGGCGACCAGGCGGCGTTGGACGCTAGCGCCCCCGCCGTGTGCCCCGAGTGCGACGCCGAGGGGAACTTCAAGCTGAACGTCAGCAGGTCGAGGTACCGCAACTTCCAGACTGTGAACCTGCAGGAACGTCCGGGGTCGGTGCCGCCGGGGAGGGTGCCGCGGACCAAGCAGGTCTTCGTCATGGACGACCTCGTGGACGTGGCCCGTCCGGGGGAGGAGGTGGAGATCACGGGAATATTCTGCTCCAAGTACGATTATCACCTCACGCAGCGCAGCGGCTTCCCGGTATTCTCGACGCACGTGAGCGCGAACCACGTGAGGAAGAAGGAGGACGCCAGCAGCGCGTCCAACCTCAGCGAGGCGGACAGGAGGGCGATACTGGAGCTTGCCGCAGATTCCGACATCGGCAAGCGCATCGTGCACTCCATCGCACCCTCCATCCACGGGTGCGAGCACGTCAAGATGGCGCTGGCCATGAGCCTCTTCGGCGCCGTGCCCAAGAACGTGGACGACAAGCACAGGATCCGAGGGGACGTCAACGTCCTCCTGCTGGGAGATCCGGGGACTGCCAAGAGTCAGATGCTCAAGTACGCCGAGGCCACGGCCCCGAGGGCGGTGTACTCCACGGGCAAGGGGGCGAGCGCCGTGGGTCTGACGGCGAGCGTGCAGAAGGATCCGGTGACGAAGGAGTGGACCCTCGAGGGCGGCGCGCTCGTCCTGGCCGATCGCGGGGTCTGCCTCATCGACGAGTTCGACAAGATGAACGAGCAGGATCGGACGTCGATCCACGAGGCAATGGAGCAGCAGTCCATCTCCGTCTCGAAGGCGGGGATCGTGACCTCGCTCCAGGCGCGATGCTCCGTCATCGCCGCCGCGAACCCCATCGGAGGACGATACGACAGCTCTTGCACGCTTTCGGAGAACGTCGAGCTCACCGATCCCATCCTGCAGAGGTTCGATTGCCTTTGCGTCCTGCAGGACGTGGTCGACCCCGTGGCCGACGAGAGGCTCGCGTCCTTCGTCACCGAGAGCCACATGAGGAGCAAACCCACGAGCGAGGTCGCGCGCGGCGAGGCCCTGGCCCCCGAGCGCTCCCGCGTCGAGTCCGCCGACGGCGCCGACGCCATCGAGATCATCCCCCAGTCCCTCCTCCGCAAGTACATCCAGTACGCGCGCGCCAACTGCCGACCGGCATTGCGCGGGGGGACCTTCGATCAGGAGAAGATCGCCTCCCTCTACGTCCAGCTCCGGAAGGAGTCGACGTCCTCGGGGGGCGTTCCCATCGCCGTACGTCACATCGAGAGCATCATGCGAATGTCCGAGGCGCACGCTAAGATGCACCTAAGGGATTACGTCAGGGACGACGACATGGACGCTAGCATCAAGATGATGCTCGAGAGCTTCATCACGGCGCAGAAGTTCAGCATCCGCAGGAGCCTGCGGAGGTCGTTCGCGAAATTTTTGAGCTCCGGGGAGGATCGCGTCCACCTGCTCCTGCACATCCTGCAGGACATGATGAGGAACGAGTCCATGTATCAGACGATTCGTCAGCAGAGGCTCAAGGAGGAGGACCTGCCCACGGTGCTGGAGGTACCGTTGGAGGAATTCGAGAGCCGGGCGAGGGATCGTAGGATTTACGATGTCGGGGAGTTCTGCAAGGGCGAGGCGTTCGAGAAGGCCGGGTACAAGTTGGATGCGAGGAAGAGGATGATCGTGAGGGACTTCTTGGAGAGCTGATTGCATACTTACGCATTGTCATTTCGGGACTTGGGAAATCGTAACGAAGTAAGAGATGACAATTTCATATAGCCAATACTGCTACCTACGAGCGAATAAGGTGTCTCTATGAGGTGTCTGGTGTGTAGTTTTATGATCTATTCTATGGCGTCAATTCAAACACATGCAGCATGCTTTTAGGTCTCATTGTGTTGCCCCAACACAGGATATTGTATCCAAGTATTGCACCATTTGATGGAGACCTCCCGTAACTGCATGCTAGTCACATACGTACGAGTCGTCTAGGGACGGGCAATGTAGAACCTTCGACCGCCCTCGTCGATCTTGAACCCATGAGGCTGTGTTAACGTCCACCCTCTGCCATCTGAGCGAGTCTCAACCTAGAGTTCTGCGACCCGTGACGGCGACATTGTCAGCATCTGAAGCCACGCTGAAGCCATCCCCATGTTGGCGAGTTGTCGTCCATCTCCTCTCCTATTCAGATCGATTTCTGGTCGCTCCTAACGCCCACAGACTCACGAACCCTCACATGCCGTCCACTATCCGCGATAACTCACGCGTTGAACTGGGCCGTCTCGAAGACATGCGCCTTCTCTGGCGGCGACCCCTTCGACAGTAGTAGCACTTCGGAGTTCCCGAAGTGGAACTGCCGCAGCACTCCCTCCCACCCCAGGTCGTAGTACGCCGCGTACAGCATCTTCCCGAAGTCACCGTGCGTCACGAGGAGTATCGAGGACTCATCGTCGCCGTCGGGATAGATTGCGTTGATGTGATCGAGCAGCCTCTTACCCCTGGCTATCAGGTCGGGGAAGGTCTCGGCTCCCTCCGGATCCAGGAAGTAGTTGATCTTCTCCGCCTTCAGAACGTGGTCTTCGCCGCATACCTCGAGAATGGATGAAGTCTTTCTTCCCGACATGATGCCGAAATCCCGCTCCACGAGGTCGTCCAGGATCTTCACCTCCACCCCCCGCCCATCATCGTTCCCCGAGAGGGCGCGGGCGAATATTTCCGCGGTCTCGTGCGCCCTCGAGAGGGGGGAGGAGTACACGGCGCGCAGGGACTTGCAAGTCTCCCCATCCGCCGCCGACGCCGCGGCCGTCCTCGACAGGGAGAAGCCCGCCCTCGTCATCTTGTCGGCGACGTCCTCGGCCTGTCGCCGGCCTAGGTCGGTGAGGGGCTCGTTGCGCCGGCCGTTGAGGATCCCGGCGGCGTTGTCGGCGTCCTGGCCGTGTCGGGCGACGTAGATGTTCACCATGGCGAAGGGTGTGCGTGGTCCGGAGGACTGGATGCATGAATCGCGGCGCGGCGGCGGGCAACGGCAACCCAGCCAAGGCGGCAACGCGCAAGGCGGCGGGCGCGGTCCACGCGGTCCACGGTCCACGGTCCACGGCGCGGCGACCGGGGAGCGGCTGCGCGGCGCGCGGCGGCTAAACTTCCGGGCAAATCTAATTTTAGAGGGCTCATATTTTCACCATACAAACATTGTGTACCATATGGTCGAAATAGGGGGCATATTGACTTTTCGCACTTTTCCCATTTTGCCACTGCCATTATTCTCCACCACTATGTAGCCTCGGCTTCGCCTCGTCTAGCCCGCTGTGCTGGACACAAACTATGTATTGTAATCTCAGGCACTCCTGTAGGTACATAAGCATAAGAGGGTACTAATTTAATTTATCTATTTTATATGTGTGTGCCATGTTATTTATCAAGTTAGAAAGAAAAGCGAATGACATTTTTCATTTAATCCCTCGGATGTCTCGCTCCATACACTAAAACGTCTCGCGTCATACATGACGGGCGCCCGTATGTAGAAATATCCGTCGAAAGCCCGTTAGCCCTCCGTGCTCCGAGAGAAGCCAGCAAACTACATTTATTTCCGTGCGCCATTTTTCCATCCCACATAATATTTTCCCCCCTCTCTCTTCTGCACTCATCGTCTCTCCAACCCTCCAACATCGTCACATTTTTGACCCATTTTTAAACTGCGATTCTCATCCAATCCCACCAAAAATGAAAATGGGAACCCTGACATGAATCCAATTGTGGTTTAGTTAACTTGTTAACTAAGGAATCAATATAAAAACACTGACAAACTCCAAATAAAACCATCTCTTTGGACCCAGCCTAACGGACTGACGGAAACGGCTCCTTTCATATATATATTTAGATCAATATCGTCGCCAGGCGGCACGCTCTACGCTCTCCTCCCACTCTCCTCCATCCTCGGCAGGTCGCGACGACGAAGCGTTCCGTTCAACCTCAATATCCTCCGAGATCCTCCTACACGCCGCCCTCGCGCAACCGCTGCCAGTCGACCAATAAATAAACCATCAACCATGGTTAACATTCGCATGGCAACCGTGAACGACCTCGTGGAGATGCAGCGATGCAACCTCTGGTGCCTCCCTGAGAACTACCAGATGAAGTACTATTTCTACCACCTCCTCTCATGGCCCCAGCTCCTGTGGGTGGCGGAGGATCACGACGGCAGCATCGTGGGATACGTCCTGGCCAAGCTGGAGGAGGAATCTGGTGGGGGGGACGGGGGCGACTCCGAGGACGGGGACAAGGAGCGCACGGCGCCCCACGGTCACATCACGAGTCTGGCGGTTTTGCGGACGCACCGGAAGAGGGGAATTGCCACGGCTCTCATGAGGCGATCGCAGGTGGAGATGGAGGGGGTGTTCGGCGCCGAGTTCGTGAGCCTGCACGTGAGGAAGTCGAACAGGGCGGCCTTCCACCTGTATGCCGAGACGCTCAAATACGAGATTAACGACATCGAAAGGGGGTATTATGCCGACGGGTGAGTACGATGGACCGTGTCACTTTGAGTCGGATTACGAGGGGGCATCACGCATTACGAGTCTCCCACTCTCCAGGAGCACTTCTATCCCTCTCCCTCTCGCTTTCTGGTTGTCTCATGCAATACTGTTCTGTTGTTCCCACCGCAACCCCACAGCGAGGATGCTTACGACATGAGATGTACTTTTAAGAAGAAGGTTGAGGATGCAGAATCAAAGAGTGATAACGATGATACCGGGGTAGAAAGTGCGACTACAGCGTTGGACAAGATTGCGGTGGCATAAAAAACAAAGATTCTCAGTGGCATGATTATGTTTGGATGTAGATTGCAGGGTGCATTAGTTGGGGAGATCTAGATGAAGGGGCAGAAGTGTAGGCCGAGATCAGCTGCGATTGGTGGGGGCCGATTGAGGGCTGGCGGTATGGCTAACCTCTTTGTCATAGAGGGGTGCCTTTCGTCAACTTTGATACTGGGGAAGAGTGGGGAGGCTATTCCAGCTCATGCTGTAAGTCCTGACGGTGATGACTTTGAGCTAATTCCAAATACTTGGCTCTCACTGCATTGTATTCATAATTGTATTCAGCCCCCGAGGAGTATGATGATGCAACAACTCATGATATGCATCATGTGTGGCCGAGAGGCTATGCTAAAATCCTATCCTACTAATGTACAATGTCATCATCCGAACCAATCAAAAACCCACGCAACAGCCTCAGCTATGGTGGCTTTGATGTCCTCCCAATTAATCCTGTAATATACGAAGAAGCACCTGACAAATATCATTGCATGCAAACTGAACGTCAACACCGCGAGAACGATGGATTCGATAAGAACGTCATTTGCTGATGATGGATCGACAAAGTCGAGCCCTCGCTGCCTGAACTGTTCCATGAGGGGATGATATTCAACAAAACAACGGTTCGCCCCAACTTCAGAACTGGAACCTCTCATGCATTCGTAGTTGTCGGACCAACGGTAGACCGACTTGAACAAACCCCGGGCCGTCCAGTAAAATGGGGAGAGGTAGCGTGCCCACTCCAACGGGCCAGGGAGCTCTGTCAGTATTCCAGATACCAGTATCATGGCCCCGCCAAGGACGGTTGCCGCGACCATGCCGTGGGACGCGGATGGTGCGAACATCCCCAGCGCCGCCCCGAGCGAGATTGAGCATATGTTGTGACTCGTCAGAATCAAGGCCACATTCACTGTGGAGCGCAAGTCCCCCGTCAGCCCTACGCATGGTTGTCAGGACAGCCGTTGTTCGTCAAAAATGGATTTGTTGCATATGCCACTAAGCCATGTCTCTGACTCACCTGCCACGTTAAAGCAAACAAATGCCCCTATTATTGGCCAAGCTCCCTCGCAGATGCCCATTATTGTCATCCGTGCCGTTAAGGCGGGAACCACCGAGAACCGCCTGTGAGCGAAAATCACTCGCAATGATGTGAACCATTCGTGTTGGGACAAAACGACGGGGAAGAGCCTTGAAAATGTCCAAGTTGTGGTCAAGACCAACACCAGTGACGAAAGCTCGTGTACAGTTGAATGTTCACTTTCGCTCCCTGCGCTCCTGAAGACCCCTCCAGTTATAGTCGCCAGGCCCACCACTTCGACAATGCGCAGCAAATTCACAGATGATGGAGCGTATGCATGCCACTGGGCACTGATGATATATCGCAGCTGCCTCATGAACGATGATTCGCTATGAACAACGAGGTCCACTGGAGAGATATCAACTTTACCCTTGACCGAGTATCCGTCGATACTCGGTCCGAATGCATCCCTGAGGTCAGCCTTGTCCTTGGAGTGGCTGCCCCTCTCGCTGAATATTCTCTCGAACGTGGACACAGTCGATCTTCGATTCAATAAAGAATTCCCGGAGCTCTGTCGCCTTAACCATGATAGACGAGGAGGTGGCAAGTGTACCCGACCTCTCTGTGCCCTGTCCCTCGTGGGTGGAGACCACGGCGGCGGCGGTGGAGGCGGCGGCGGCGGCGGCTTGTCAGCGTCCAGTGTACTCGCGCTTCTTTCAGTCTGGACACTCTCTTCGTTGCTGCTAGCCGCCTCGTCATCTTCGCTGCAATATTCCTCCTCTTCCTCCTCTTGGATGTGTTCGACAGTTCCTATGTATTCTGACGCAACAATGCTCATTCCAAGTACGGATGAAGACCCATTGCTACTTTCACTCACATTGACTTCTATGTTTGATATCCTCTTCTGTGGCAATCTTGAACCGATGCCCAAGGACGAGAGCCGTCTCAACAACTTTCCATAGTTTGTTTTGGGGGGCTCATCACTTGAGCTTTGCTGGTATTGCACTGGAGAAAGCAGTACAACCAAGACTGCGATCAGGACCACAGGCGCAACAACTATGATCACAATCACAAAATCTGGAACGGTCTGGCCAGATTGAATATCGAAGCCACCTTCGTAAACATAGGAATCAAGATGCGCAACCTGGCTCACTTCGTGCTGACATAGATGAGTTCGGCTGCAAAACTGAACATCTGCATCGTCAGGCTGGCCACGACACTCGCAGCTTGGCATTGGCGTCATTGACTGCACGAGTGTTGAGTTACATGAAGGGAAATCTGAGGGCCAATCATCGACTTTTGGGATACTATATCCGCCAACAATCATGGCAAAGCCGATTCCGTCTTCATTGTCGACATCCTTTTTTCCAGTGGCAAACCATATTCCTTCATCTCCAGTATATATTCGGGTCACAATTGCTCCACCTGCAGGAATTATAAATGTGTCTTTTGATGGAGCAACCCCGGGTGGGGTCTTGTCAAGAGCCCTTATCTTTGCATCAGAATCGAATGCCTTTGATAGCGTGCATGAGCCAAGACGGCAGTGCTCTTGTATCACTGGATATGCGGCATCGAGGATTTCCACCTTGTGGCCATGCAAATGCATAGGAACATCCATCAATGATGTTGTTCTCCAGACAATGATAACTGGCTGACGTTGAGACAAGGATTGAATATAAGGAGATTTGTTGTGGTGCTATCAGAGATTTGCAAGAAGAAAGTCCCGCTACTCGTACTTACGGATGATTTTGATACTCGCATTGCCATAGAGTGTGGGTGCACGGAGTTCAACTTCGACCTGAATGTGCGACTTATCATGGCTGCTCCTGATGGCAACTCATTCTGAACCAGAGCTGAGCCGTCAATGCTAATGAAGTGTCCGTACTGTGGGGCTGGTTGAAAATGTGTGTCGACAGTGTGTATTTCGGAGTCTAGATGCGGTCCTTCGCGATCAGGGTATATACCCAATGGCCTCAGAGTCGTGATAGGGATACAACCGGTATGCGAATGACAGTTCAATGTTTTTGTACCCTGCTGTCTAGAATCAATGCTTTCTGGAGGATCATCAACATCTTCGCCAAGTGAAATCGACTGTTCCTTGGATATTCTCAATATTGATCTGACGCCATTCTGAAACCCTTGAGAATGAGACTCCAGAGTATCCGCTCTTATCCAACGCTGACCCAGTTTGATCTGTGGGTGCACAAAAACTTCAACGTCGAACCGTTCACCCACATTAAGAACGACCTCGTCCACGGTGTAAGCCTCTACTGGCTGAGAATCGACTGCAATCACAGTGAGCGGGATACCATCGATGGCGAATCGAAGTGCATGGTGCTGACCCCCGTTGATGATTCGGAACACATATTTCTCGTTTGGTGAAACTTGGAGGACCTCTCGCAATTTGCCATTGCACGTTCCAAACTGCCAAGGAGATGTAGCAACGACTACCCCGTCGTCGCTCTTGGATGGGGGTGGGAATAGACCACCCACATGATGCAAATAGCGATTCCTAGAGCCAGAGAGGAATCCATCTTGAAAGAATAGGATCCTTTCATTTTCGTAAGCGAGAGTCGAGTATCCTGATGGGAGTGGCGGTTGAACATTTAGCATATCCACCAACTCTGCATGTTTTGAATCATGAACGATGAGAGGGCCTCTGATGGCATCATAAGCATCAATGCCTAAGTGTTTGGAGGACGTATGATACCAATATGTCCCAGGGCCATCGCCTACAACAACGTCGTAGGTGAATTCATCTGATGGAGCTAACGGACACTGAGATACTCCTACGGTGCCATCATATTCAAATGCACCATCGAAGGTGAACCCGTGCAGGTGGATGGAAAGACCCGTGTTTGGAACGCTATTCTTGAGCGTTAGCTGAAGACGTTCTCCTGATACCACATGTATTGGTGGTCCCATTAATACCTCATTTCCTTCATCGTTGGCGACTGCAACTGCGGCAACATATCCAGGCAGGTCTGTCCGCAGCTCTCGTTTTGGCCATGTACAATGAATTTGTGTACTTGGTGGTAGTGCTCGGGCCAGCTTTATGTTGAGAGGCTTCGCGTCGAAGAAGTAAGACCTCACCCTCAACGACGACTGCTGCGCCTCAATGTCAAAGACGCAATAGAGTGCCAAGATCAAGACGATGGGAATTGATCGTGAAGCCATCGTATGCTGGAGATGTCTTCATTGCAACACGACGAAATCAGCCGAGGCGGGTGGAACCATGGACTGTATAAGGGTGGAACCTTTCATCGTTTCGATCAGAGATCAAGGCATAGATCAAGGTATGGATCAAGGGCAGAGCCGGGCAGAGAGCCAGGGGGGGGGGAAGCGGGGAGAAGAGTATGGAGGACAATGGAGGAAAGGAAAAGGACCGGAGCGCGATGAAAAAAATTATTAAAATTCGAAATTTGGGCAGAGGACCTCTGCTATGGACCCAGAGTATGGACTTCTCTCGCTTGACGGACTTCTCACATGGCAACCTTGGTCTATTGATGCAAATGATATCTACATACTCTGGATTACTTGAGCGAGTCTCTAGTTGAGCGGTCTCCGATAATTCGTCAAGAGGAGCAAATGTCGCGATACCATGACTGCTTCCAGACCACACTTACCCGCTGCTCGTCAAAAGTTTGATGAAGGGCGTTATAGAGAATGTTTGCGCGCCTGTCAGTGTCTCTACCAGAAGACACCTTCCAATGTGGACAATCTACTATTGCTCTCAGCGTGCCACTTTCAACTGAACCACATGAAGGAAAGGTAAGTGAAACGCTGTTTTTATCGTAAGTTGCAATCTACAGTAGCATACTTAGTTGTTGGTTCTGTCCTCCGTTGCTGACAAAGTATGTTCTACGCTTCCCAAGCTATTGGGGTGGACCCCGAGCTTGTCGAGGCGCATGTAGCTGTTGCTAACGCTCTTGCGGAGCTTGGAGATCTCGAGTCTGCGGCAGAGCTGTACAACAAAGCGCTTCGTATCCAGCCCCGGTTTGCGCACGCCTACGCGGGATTGGGGTCGATTCGTTTCAAGCAGCTGCGTCTTGGAGAATCTGTAAGCTGCCTGGAAATGGCTGCATCGCTGGACCCTTCTTTTAAGACAAATCTTGGGCTGGTGTTGATGGCAGCTGGTGATAAAGAAAGCGGCAGAGTTCATCTGGCAGAGCAATCGACAAGTGCCGTCGCTCGCCTCACTTTAGGCAATGAAGCACATGCAAAGGGGGATTTTGATGAAGCTATTCAGCACTACTCGGAAGCACTGCGCATGGAACCAACATTTATTGATGCAGCGACGAATTTATGTGGATCTCACATAGAATCATATAAGGCTGCAAACAGCCGCCCTATGACCTTGCAGCTATCTGTCTCGCGCCTCGAACAAATGATAACTTCATTCAAGACCTCCCAGTCGGCCCATTCCAAGCTGGGACTTTGCCACAGGCACGAGGGTCGTCACGAGCTGGCTTGTCACTATTTGTGGCGTTCGGTCACGCTTGATCCAGAAAATGTCCTTGCCCTGTGTTTACTTGCAGCTCTGCATGCTGAGTTGGGAGAAAACGAGCAAGCCGCCAAGCTGTGCTTCAAGGCGCTAGAAATCAGTCCCAACCACGGTCAATCATTTGGAAC
Organism: Thalassiosira mediterranea; assembly: GCA_036939795.1. NCBI lineage: Eukaryota > Bacillariophyta > Thalassiosirophyceae > Thalassiosirales > Thalassiosiraceae > Thalassiosira > Thalassiosira mediterranea. The sequence goes on from JALLBE010000758.1 coordinate 11,036, forward strand.
TCTTGGTCTTGTCCTCGCTCAACTGGGTTCCATGGATGACGCGTTAAAATGCCTTCTAATGGCTGAGAAATTGAATCCTGATGCGAGTGCATGCGCTAATCTCAGTTCAGCGTTGAATGAAATGGGGGATCCAATATCAGCTGCAAAGTTTGTCAAAAAGGCGATTGCTAAGGATCCGTTCAACGTACCTGCATTTATCACTTTGGGTAATGGTGCGTGACTTTCACATATCTCGTGTTGTACCCATCGGGCGCAGCTTTAATGATGTATCTCCCCAACGTTTCTCTCTTCACTGTTTTCTCTCAAGCGTATTTCGATTGTGGCCGGAAAGACTATGCTGTGCAATGCTACCAAACATCAGTTGAGTCATGCACAGAGCACAGTTCGACAGGTCTGAATAACCTTGCTTTGCTTCATCTCTCTGAAGGTCAACTGGACAAGGCTTCTGCAGAGTGCAGTCATCTGCGTCGAAATCAAGCCGTAACGACAAAGGAGATGTCAGCCATGTCTGCTATTACAGATGCGTTCGTCTGCCAATGGGATAACCGCACCAAAAGTATTGGTCAAATTGTGCATGATCAAGCCGATAGTCCAACTCTCCAGCCATTTTATGCTCAAATGTTTCCTGAAATTACTCCAGAAAAGGCCCTGGCTATCTCGAATGCCTTCTCAAGGAGGAGCCACAGACGCGCGCTTTATAAGAGCAACCGTGAGAGGTACAGGCACACTCTACCAAACTCGGGGGATCGTATTCGAGTAGGGTATGTATCATCAAAATTGGGGTTCAATTTCCGAGATATTTGCCGCCTGCACGAAAAGGCAAGATTCGAGGTTGTTTTCTTCTCTCTTGCAGCTTCAGACAGTTGCTCTGAGTGGATGGAGACAAATGAAAACTTTGGTCGCTTTGTAGACTTGAGCACTGTGAAATATGCCGCCGATGCTGCGAACATAATCAATGAGCATGACATTCATGTCCTTGTTGACGCAGATGGCTATATCCAAGGTGCACGGCCTGAAATCTTTACTCTCCGGCCAGCTCCTATTCAGATAACAATGAACTGTGGCACCATGGGTTGTGAAAGTGGAATCGACTACATTGTGGCGGACATGTTTACAATCCCCGATAATCACCGCCAACATTACAGCGAAAAAGTCATTCGTATGCCAAGCGTTGCAACTAGCTTTCGAGGATTGGAGATGGTTCAGAATGTGGAGGCTGATAGGTCGAAAATTCGCCAAAAGTACAGCATCAATGATGATGCATTTGTGTATGCCTGCTTCTCGCACCCATACAAAATTGACCCGGGGATATTTCAAGCATGGATGGGTATTTTGCATCGTACACGAAACTCCATTCTAGTGTTACTCCGACATTCTGTGGCAATGGAAGATAATTTGAGAAAAGAAGCTTCAAAGCACCGGATCACTGACAGCCAACTTGTTTTTCTGGACTTGGTTCCGAGGCATGACCACCATGTTCGTTGCTGCATGGTTGACGTCTTTCTTGACACTCAAGTGTGCAGTGGAATCGCTACAAGCTGTGATGCGCTTCTGTCTGCGGCCCCTTTGATAACAGTTGCAGGTGACAGATATTGCAACAGAGTTGGAGCCAGCCTGGTATCCTCGTTAGGGGCAAAGGAGTTTGTTGCATCAACTTTGGATGAATACCAAGATCTGGCTGTTGCCCTGAATGATGATGAAGAGAAATTTATAGACATAATACATTTTCTCGACTACGAAAGGGACAACAATTCACTCTTCGATGGCCATCTCTGGGTGCGCACATTTGAGACTGCTCTGGAATTAGCAATTGAAAGGAATCAAAGAGGGTTAGATCCAGAAGATATCTCTCCTCAAGGATCGTGACCATAGCAATAGACAAATTAATCAAATGCATATTAGAGTCAGCAAGGGTACCTCTCCTCAGTGATTAAAGCATTAGACAAATAAGGCCGGGATGCAATATTAGCCTGCACCAACTCTTGACTGAATTGAATGTGTGAACTCCAATAACATATGATGAACTTGTCCAGATTGGCACAAGGCAATATAACATACCATTGTTTTCACTTGATATGCAAGTGGTTGAGGAAGTATATGCCATTTGACCTTGTTTCCGATCGGAGTTCAAATTCCTAATATTACATATTGAGTGGGGGACAACCTAGTGAATTTCTATACATCTAGGAATTTCGGTTGCTATGATCAATGTACCAGATGGTCTTGTGACATCTGGATCTGGAGTGTGTTGTGGGTTACTTTCTGTCCTCTTTTGGATTCATGCCTGTAACAGCAAACTTGGAAAGCCCTCACTTGTAGCATTGATTTGAGTGACAACTTTGTTGCCAACCTCTTTTTTCTTTAACTAAGTGCATCAATCAGAAATACTGACTGAATTGCATGTGTAAACTCAAATGAATGCTATTTGACCCTTGTGCCAATCAGAGTTCAAATTCTTTGTACCATGTAGAGTGAAAGTCAACCTCATGAATAACTATACATGGTGAATGGTATGGAAGAACGGATCCCAGCAAAGGACCAATTGCGGAGATGCTACCCTAAGGCTGACACTATGTTTGAGGAGGTAAGGTTGTACTAGATCTCCAATGTTGCCATGGGTATCCATGACAGCAATGATGAGCTTTGTAGAGGGTTCTGATGCTTGCTTGGCAGGCAGCAGCACCGTTTACATCTCCAA
>JALLBE010000759.1:0-13723 GCA_036939795.1 Thalassiosira mediterranea
AGGAAGGCAATCAGCAGAGAGGCGTGCATGGATCTGAGGAGCGGCATGGTTGATGAAGTCGATGAATGTCGTACTGTGAGGCAAGATGGCTGAAATGAAGTGTATCGAGGGGCGGGGGCGGGGGGCAGTCTTGCATCTGCTGCATCACACCACCATGCATAGGTATAATAGTCTCATTCTCAAGAGTCATTATGTGTTATGATTTCGAAAGATATGACGCGTGTCGATTATCTGATGGTGTGGCGAAAACACGATCTTTGAGACATAAAGAACTTTGAGACACGAGATTAGTTCGTCATTGGTTCGTCGTTCCGGGCGGGCAGTTGCGGGCGGTACAATACACCTCACAATTTCAACTCTCTCTCTCTAGCATGCATCTGAGTTGGAATATTGTCGAGTTTATTTTGTCAGGTCTGCCTTCATCTATAATGCAGATAGTTCTGCTTGTTCTGATATCTTGTGAAGACTGAACAAACGAGGTATCCACACCAGTTACCACGAACGTTGCCGACGTGTGAGTTAGTCTCTGATGTCTGAACTAAGATGAATACATGAACATGCACCAGCATTCACCATGGTATTGACAATGTAAGTTCAAGATTTGTGTCTATTTTTCATCTCTACATAACGAGTATGGTAACATATTTCTATATTCATCATCGAACTCAAACAAAGACCATTGTGGCAATCATTGCCAAAGCTGCGAAAGTAGTTCCGAATGCCATCGCTCCAGACTCCTGCTCGGAGAGTGACTCTGGATCCGACAGCGGAGCCTCCTGAGTCTCCAACCCGGCCTCGTACTTGGCAAATACCTCGCCCGAATCGGCATCCTTCAGCTCCAACGATCCGTCGTCGAGGACCGCCCAATCCACGCCGCGTCCGTCCTCAAAGTTCGAGAGGTACGCGTACTCTTGATCGTTCACGTTCTGGGGATCGCACAACATCTTGGTACTGCCGACGGGTCCGTCGATGACGAACGATGTCGCCGTTAGATCGTCGTAGGAACCGACGTAGTTGTTGCAGCCGGCATTGCCGTCGAACTTCTCGTTCACCTCCATCTTGAACGTGATGGAGCTGCCCTCGGCGACGGAGACCATGGCGCTCTGGGTGGCATCGTAGAATTCCGTGGCCTGCCACGTGGTGTCGATGATGAGGGGGCTGTACAGCTCGTACTGCGCCAGAATCTTGCCGTCGTCCGCGTCAGTGAGCTCCAGGCTCGTACCGTCGTCCGAGACTTGCCAGTCGATATCGCCCGCGAAGTTTTGCAGGTACGCGAACTCCTGGTTGCTGATTTCGTCGTCGCAGAACATCAGAGTGGACCCGAGGGGTCCATCGATGCTGAATGAGTTGTCTGCGGGGTCAGTGTATCCACCAAAGTACCTGTTGCAGCCGGCGTGGCCATCGAATCGGCCGTCCTTCTCGAACTCGAGTGTGATGTAGCTTCCATCGACAAGCTCCGTGAGATCTCCTGACCCGCCATTGTGGTACTTGACAAGCGACCAGGTGGGTCCGATTAGGGGCGAGGCGGCGTATAGTACCGGCTCGGCCTCCTCTTCTTCGACTTCTTCATCCTGGCTGTCGCTAGCGAGGATAGGAGATCCGTTCTCGGTTGAGGTGATGGCGGCGTCGTTGGATGGCAGAGGATCCGCTCCGTCGACGGGAAGGGCCGTGATGGCGACGTCACCTTCGGGCGGCGGCGCGGCCCCTTCGGCGGGAAGTGCTGTGATTGCAACATCACCAGGAGCAGAAGCGGGCTGTTCCTCGTCGACCATCAGTGCCATGATGGCAGGACCATCGCCGGTTTGCGGAGGGGTGTCGGGGTCGTAGATGGCGGAGGCCGGGATGGCGGCGGCGGCGGTCAGGATGGCTTTGAGGTACATGGTGATTTTTTTTGTGGTGAACGATGAATGCAAAGGCAGAGGAGTGTGGTTTATGGTTGGAGCGATGTTGTTGCTGTCAGCTTGAGTGGTTTATGAGACGATGCTGACCGTCTCCAAGTTTACTAACGTCGGCAATCATCGTCGACATGGAGCCCCGAGGCCATGGCCGGCCGCGAGCCGCTCGTTTGGTACGACCGGCAAACCCGAAGCCCAAAAGCTGCAGCTCGATCGTTCAAACATACTGACGGCCATAATGTGAAGCAATCATGCCAAAGCTAACCTGCGCTGCTGTTGTCCCGGCGCAATTGGTACGATCCGTTCCGTTTCATGATTGCGTGAGAAGAAGTGAAAAAAATAAATCGATGATGGGTTGGTCTTGGATGGATGGGCGGGGCGGGGCCAGGGTAGGGGGTTGCCTCGATGTTTGTGAGCGAGTTCGCACTTCGCACTGTGCGGATAAATCACAGGATATATATCTAGGAATCAGTACTTTATGGCAACCAAGCCCTTGAAAGCTTCCAACTTGTTCCCAGAGCTTCATTAGGCTTCCAACTTCCAACTCCATACACCAGTTCACTTGTACTTCTTCAAATTTGTTCCAACTCCAACCAAGCTACCACTGAGTTCGATGCTTCACATCATAGCCATTGTGCCTCTAAGAAAGCCTACTATGCCACAGCCACAGTGATGGCGAGGTAAGTACTATTGCATGGTATGGTGAATGTGGGGTTGATTGGGGACTCCAACTCCAACCATTCAGTATTTAGCATTTTCAGGGGGGGGCGCACATCGACCTATGGTTTCTTTGTGTGAATAACAGCTCATGCTCAATGCTGAAATAAGGAAAACGCCATCCACACAGATTATCTGAAAGTGCCTGTTTGAACTGTTGCTGTTGCCAGGGACACTACACTGGCCTCCCAGAAGATATTGTGTTCCTATTTTGTGGTCACATAATTTCGGCAGAATCACTTCTCACGTTTTTGACAGAATGATGGTCTGCTTCATCATTATGTAACATGTTTTCTTGCTGGAGATCTCACTTCTTAAGCTTTGCTCATGTTCATGTGGAACACTTGAGACCATTTTGACATGACCCTGCAATGATATGAGTCCATAAAAGACGAAGCTTACTTCCCCGCTAATACTAGATTTCGGTTATTTGAATCAGCAAGCTTTACACTATGGTATTCAATTTTCTTGTCATCATTCATATGTGGGTCCTGTAGCACTGGACAATTGCCAACCATGATGACAATCAAAATGTGCATCTAGTTAGGTGGTATTCTTCTTTGGCCCAAATATGTGCTGTATCATGGTATTCAATCCCTTAGTGACAACCTGCGCCAGTGACAATAACTATTTACGTTGTTGCCCTAAAATAAAACATGGCAGTATTATTTCTACAGCATGAGCATGTGTCATCAGACCACACTTGCTAGCTTAGACTTTTCATTGAACACCAATTCAGATAGTTGTGGCATACCATGGATGATACAGAACAATGCTTGTGATGATGTTTTACTTAGATCCATGATACTCAAGTTCCAAGACAAACCTTTCTTGCGTTTTCAAAAATATTACAATACTGAAGAGTGAATACATCAAAATCAATATTAATAGCTAAATGATGTGCCAGTTACCATATTACTACGCTTTCGCAATGCATTCAAACGCTCCCGTACCATGACGGATCGGAGTCCCCAAAACGATGTTGGCACTCGGGCTCATCATGGGATCATTTCGCTTGTGCATGGCAGCATCCACCATGAACACCGAAGTCGATTCGAAACTCATTTGAAGGAACGTCGAGCTGACGTCTGCCATCCCGATCCTGTTCATGGGCTTGTACCCCCCGTCGTATGTCATGAAATCCGCTATCAACGACAGGTGCCGTGGATCGACGGAAATGCCATAAACGGCGAAGACGCCACGAATCTGATCGGCGATGCTCCTACGTGCGGCCTCGACTCCGTAGGCGCATCGAATGCCCCAGATGTGGTTGGATACTAGCTTGTTGTGATCGACGACATCCTCCCCGAGCCTCCAAATTTCCTCGAAGTTACACCCCGCCGTCTGCAGGCAGCGTCCGCGATCATCCTCGTCGTTGACAAAGCCTTCGCTGATATTGGGTCGAGATCGCACGACCGTGTCCCCTGCCGCACGTTCAACGAGGCCAACCATGAGAAGGGGGTAGGTTGATGGATCAACCCTGAGAGGATCAAGAATCAGAGCGTTCTTGCTCTTGCTGATCCTGACAGAGTTGGTTGTTTTTGAGTTATCGCCCACATAACTCTCCTCCCCATCAGAAATCAAAGCAGGATTCTCCTGGCCATCATTGTTGATGGAGTCATCGTCAATGACTTGTTTTGATATTTTCTTTTCTTCGTCGTCCATGTCTCCATACGAGGTCATTTCCTTTCTGTGGCCAAATCTGGAGCCTGTCACACCATCTTCCTCATCTGCCACTTCGTCATCGTACTCGTCATCATCTTTTTTCTTCTTCTTAGCCTTTTTCTTGGCACTGGCCAAGTCACTCTCCTGATCATGTTCAGGCTCCAAGTACTCAGTGGAGGCACCTCCGATAACCTCGATTGACGAGTGCTCTCCACCTGCTGCATTGCGCTTCATCTCCATCTTCATTACCCGGGCAAGTTTGGGGAAAAATGTCTTCGTCACCACAGCGGCTATGTCTTCGAGACGGAGGCCAAAAGCCTCCATAATTCTCTCTGCTGGGTGTAGCTTTAATGTGACATAGTAGCACCTATCCCAGTTGCCTCCTCCCCCAGCTTCCAGGGTTTCTCTAATGGTGATGCCGCCATGGCTAGCCAAGAGATCCATCAGAGTTATCTTCGAAAATTCTCGTGTGAGACGCAAAGCCTCTCGGTCAGTCACAGCTGTCCGTAGAGGTACCGACATTGTTGGTGTCTTCAGCTCTCTCGATGCAGTCATGATGATTTCTCTCAACCTGGGTATGCCTAGTGTGACGTTGGCGCCAGCTCCTGCTAAGTGGAACGTATTGAGTGTCATCTGTGTGGAGGGTTCGCCAATCGACTGGGCTGCAATGGACCCCACTGCCTCCCCGGGGTGAATTAGGGCTGAGCCGTACTTTGCGGCAACGAGTTGGCCAAAGCCCTCTTCTGACAAACCAGAATTTTCCATCGCTGTTTTCACTCCAGGGTCTGACATGGCCTTGGTTGCAAGCCCAGCAACATGTTCTGACACGCATCCGCCAGTTGATCCTATGCGATGCTTCCCCTTGTCACGGCTTGTGTCCGATAAAATTGGATCAGGGACTCCGGGCTTCAGAATTTCACACCGGAATGATTGTGCAGGTGTCTCCTTTGATCCACCATAATTGAAGTCAACAAACTTGGGCACTTTTTTCACAGCCACACCATTGTGTATGTACTTGATATCAAAGTGAGCACCATCCTTGTGTACTTTGGTTATCTTGGCATCGAACCAACCTTCGCATATTGCCCCCCTGACGAACTCGCCAAGGCGAGATTTTCTGGCCCTAACGAGTGCCCCCTTAGTAAACAAGTCCTTGGAAGATGAGCTCTCCACATTCTTAGCCCTCGTGCTGTCAGCTGCCGCAACTTCAATTGTAGACTGAGGAAGCGCAGGGTAACGTTTCTTCAACGACTGATGGTTCCGAGCTAGGAACTCAAAGGTGCGCTTTTCGCAATCCAAGTGTGCAGCCTTCGTAGGGTCCACTCCATCCTCGCCATACAGAAATTGTACCACACCGCCTTCGCCGTCACGCACAGTGTGGTCGTATGATACTTTCAGCTCCTCTAGGTGCTTGACCAAACACCGCTGGAGATAGCCAGAACGTGACGTCTTGACAGCAGTGTCCACTAGACCTTCCCTTCCAGCCATGCAGTGAAAGTAATACTCCTGAGGTCTCACACCAGTTAGGAATCGGTCAGCGATGAAGCCATCAGCTCTTGGGTTTGGATCGTACGGAGCGAATGATGGGAGAGTACGGCCACTGCTCATCCGAGGAACACGCCGACCCTCCAGTGCCTGCTGGCCTAGTGAACACGACACTTGGGATTGGTTCACCATGGAACCCTTAGCCCCAGTGGTGACCATGAGACCAAATGTCTGCAAGCATGAGGGGTGGAAAGCTTCCATATCAGTATTGTGACAAAGGAGTCCAAATTGATCACAACAAACTTAATCAAAATGCTGCCAAACCAGGTTTCCCCAGTAATGTATGACTGCCGGTAATATGCAGCCATCTTCATCAACTGATATTCAAACAGACATCAACAGACTCACATTTTCAGGAAATGGGACCGCAAGGCCATCGGGAAGGCAGAGCTTGATAATATTCGACGCCAGAGGATTCACTTGACTCTGCATGAATCCATCGAGTGCCGCCGCATTTTCCTTGCCATCGCCGCCGGACAGGAGCTCCCCTATCTTCGATGCGACCGCAGCCTTTTCGTGCGGCTTGAGGGGTATCTTCGACTTGGGATCCTTCGCGGCGGATGGAATCTCGACCTTGCCGCCATCCGAGTCTGCCCACGCTTTGGCCGCACGGGAGCCGATGCTGTATGTTTCCTGTCGAAATTGTAAAGCCGCAATCTTCAGTGAGTGTACTGTCGATCCTTAACATATGAACAACCATCTCACTCCATCTACTCACCTTGACCATTTGTCGGCGCTTCTCGTCCGCCTCCGGGGTAAGGATCAAGTCCTCCATCCGACACGAGTGCCCGGAATAATATTGGATGTACGCAGTGAACAGCCTCCCAAGGGCGTCGAGGAGCAGCCCCGCCCTGCTCGGCCCATAGGCCTCGTGGACGGCGTGCACCAGCGAGAATTCGGACGCGCCGAACGCGGCCTTGTCGAGCACTCCCTGGACCAGGTCGCCGTCGCGAATGATTACCATGTGCTCATTGTAAGACGCGCCGAATGCCGTGGCGGGAGTCTTCGTCTTGCGCTCCATCGACAGACCCGGGAAGTTGTACGACGGGTCCTCATCTCTGTCGTTCCCCCTTCGAAGGTGATTCAGCAGCGTGGATATCACCTGCTTTCCCGTCCAAAGCTCCCGCGGCTTGCGTATGGCGGGGGGCATGAGCTCGATGTCCGCATCCGACCTTATGAGCTCCAGCCCCTGGAGCGATCCCAGAGCGGCGAAGAGGAGCTGCTGATATTCCTCCTTTTCGATGAAGGTTCCCATCTGCGTGAGCTTAACGCCTGCATCGACGTGGTCCTGGATTAGACCACGGAGGGGGCTGCCATCTGTGGGCACGATGAACTGATGGTCGTTCGCGGCGATGAACTTCGACTCGGCAGCGGCAAGCAGGCTCTGGGGGAAATGGCAGTTCATCTCATCTCCATCATAATCGGCATTGTAGGTGTTGCAGTCTGGTGATTACATTTGCAGAAAGGACATTAGGAATCATGATAGGAATAAAAAAAGTCAAGGAACTACGAAACAAAAAGTGGAGAATGTCATGTGGACTCACTTGCGTAATGCATTCGAAGTGTGTTCTGGGTGGGGCTGAACAGGACACGCACCCTGTGGGCCATGATGCCTGGCTTGTGAAGGGTAGGCTGTGAACAATAACAGTGCAAGAAATCATTGAGAAAGAAGATCAAACGCGATGGCGACGTTGAAAGCAAACATATCAAAAGAGCAGGAACTGTGTTGCAGGTGGTATCCTCTGTACGGACGGACCATGCCCCGGTCGTCGCCCAGCAAGCATTTTTCAACGCCCACCGAACAACGAACCGAGGCACATTGTCAACCCGATTAGGTGTGTCATAATCTAACATCTGTTGATTCAGAGTGGTGCATGACTAGATATCTCATCATAGGATGCTGCTCCGGAATAATTCTCCCACTCTCGGACTATCTCCCCGAAAGGTAAACAAGCATGAACAGCTCCCAAAAGATCAAGGGGGTTACGTCGAAGACAAACACGACGGTGACGTCATGTGAAAACTGCACCAAAGACCACGGACTTTGCATTTCAGGTATCCTCTGTACGGACGGACCGTGCCCCGACCATCAACCCGGCAAGCATTTTTCAACGCCCACCGAAAAGACAAACCAAGGCACATTGTCCACCCGATTCTGTGTGTCATAATCTAACATCTGTGAATTCAGAGTGGTGCATGACTAGAATCTCATCATTGGATATATATATACATGATATATATGCCGCCCCCGATCTCTTCGCGCGGGGGTCTCTCGTCTCCGTGCACGCTAGCGTACACACATGCATGACATTGCACTCGTATATCCCGTCTCAACAACAGACAACGCGATATCAAAGCCCATATATGCCCACGCAAAATAATATATGCACTCACCTGGCGATTCATCAACACCATGTCCCCGTCCCTGAGCTGCCTCCCCACGGTCACCACGCCCCCCGCCCCCGACCCTCCTCCGCTCAGGAGCCTCGCCGCCACGGCCCCCCTCCCGTTCTCCCCCATCCTACCCAAATCGACCCTTTGTCCGGTGGGGAACTCCACCCAGCTCGCGCCCGGGTACTCCCCCGGTCCCCTCCGGACCAGTTCCCTCATCTCGCCCACGTTGAGGCTCGTCACGGGAGTTGGAAACGTGAGCGTCCGCGCGAAGTGCAACGGCAACCCGATCTCGTTCGTGCCGATGTACGGATCGGGCGAGATGACCGATCGGCACGCGAAGTTGACGCGCTTCCCCATCATGTGCTTTCGGAATATTCCCTCCTTCTTCTCCAACAGCTGTCGTATGCCGGGGGGGGCGTTCGTGCTCGCGTTGGCGTTGGGATCGCGCGTCGAGTCCATGAGGCAGTTCACCGTCGTCTGGAGCTCCACCCACAGGCCGAGGGAGGAGGCCTGGCTCTTCTCGCGTTCCTCGCGCACCCTCCTCAGTCGCTTGGACACGTCGGTCCCGCCGTCGGCGGAGGTGGTGTGATTCGCCAGCGCCGACCTCAGTCGGGCCTCCTCCCCCACCAATTCCCCCGCGGCGCCGAACCCGCTCCTCAGCCGGGCGTTGAGCTCGAGTATACGGGAGAGGTAGTAGTTCTGGGAATGCTCGATGGTCGTCCCGCCCATGACGACGGGGGGACGGAACCGGGAGGGGGGCACGGCGAGCGCGCGTAGGAAGAAGATCGTGTACCCCCTCCCCACCGAGGAGGAGAGGTGCTCGTCTGCGTTGGAGGTGGATCGCGTCCTGTTGTTGCCGCCGCTCCTCGATGACGACGATGGCCGATCCTCGTCCTCCGTGACGTAGGCCGAGTCCTCCGTCCCGGAGAAGGATGTGACGGGGGCGTCGTCCCCTGCCTCGGGGGAGTGGGCGCTCCCAAAGAACTTGGAGCACAGGAACGGCTGCTTCTCCCACGTCAACCTGCACTGGGCCTCGACCTCGAGGGAGTTCATGAACTTGTCGTTCTTGCCGGCGCCGGTCTCCTTGTCGGCCTTGTCGGTGGAGACCTCGGTCTTGCGCGTACGCTTGGCGTTGCCGGTGGGATCGATCTCTGCAGGAGAAAAAGTTCGAGAGATGAATGTGCAAAGGTCGGCAAAGCAGTATGATGATACATGTCTATGCACATATGGTCATCGATCGAGGCGACTCACCCTCCTCGTCGTCTGACTGGTCCTTCTTCTTCTTTTTCTTCTTCTTGGATCCGTCCCCGGCCTCCGCGGCCTCGTCATCGATCAGTCCATCGCCGGACTCCTCCTCCTCATCATCATCATCCTCGTCTCCCATGTCGTCCTCGCTATCATAATCTTCCTCGTCGTCGTCATCGTCGTCGTCGTCGAAGACGCCCCCGCCGACGATGCCGCACGCGCTCCTTATCCTGACGTTCTCGGCGAGGTTGGCCCTCCGATTCTTCGCGCTCAATCCCACCTGGAACAGCTTGTTGAACTGATCGTGACGGACCTTGGGGCTGAACGCGCTGCAGTTGGCGCACTTGGCCTGGGAGGTGCACGCTCCCTGAAATTCCTTCAGGACCCTGCGGCGCAGCCCGCGCTCGTGGGAGGTCAGGACGTGCTGCGCCGGTCGTCCTCGTCCTCCTCCGCCGTCATTGGAGATGGGAGGAGGGAGGGCGAGCTTCTCGTCCAAAAGCGCCTCGATGAGGCGGGCGCTCTCCTTCATCGCCTCCCTCCGTGCCTGCCTCGCGGTGCTCGTGGACACGCCGGAGCTCTCGAGCTTACCCCCCCCGCCCCTCCGAAGCGCCGCCGCCATCTCCTCCTCCAAACCCTCCGCCTCACCGCTCCGTCCCACGTCTATCAGGTGAAGCTTGGCGCAGAACATCTTGCTCTCCCTCCTGTGGAGTCGGAAGTCGTGACATCCCAGACACTTGAGCTTCATCATGCCGAGGAGCTTGGGGAAGAAGAGGGGGTGCATCACGGGTACGCACAGCTCGACGTGTCCGAAGTGTCCCGGACATAGGGGTTGGATCTGGCCGCACGTCACGCACGTCCCCGCGTCCCTCCCCCCCTTGCCACCGCCTGACTCCGTCGGACCGAGCATGGGATCATATAAACCGCGGGGCAGGGGTGTGTTCAGGGCGTCGAACGCCACCGACGAGGAGATCTCGCAGACGGATCGTCGACGGACGTCGGCGTCCGTGTACACGCCGAAGGAGACGGAGGAGGGGGAGTGACGGACCACGGCGCGGTTGAGGGACGCCGGTCCCGGGCGGTGGGCCACGGACGACGCCATGATATTGATCGATCGATCGATCGATTGGTTGATTGATGATACGATTGCCGTCGTCCCGTCGTCGCGGATGGCGTGCGACGGCGAGCGCCGATATATGGACCGGAGGCGGCGGACCGCGCGACGGCCGATGTGCGGAGAGGCGACTCTACCCCTCGGCCCTCTCCCTCGGGAAGACGTTTTCGACCCTATCGACCGAAGGGATGGAGGATGGGATGATAGGAGCGCCGGCGTCGGGGTCGGGTCCGTTGTTTCTTTTGCGACAGCGACGGCGACGGCGCGCGACGGGCGACGGGCGGGGGGTGAATGGTGAATTTGGTTCTCAAGCCATACACAAATATAAATTATGAAACATATTACATGATATGTGAAACATAGAGATTATAAAAGTCTATTAATTTATTGAGAATATTTTTTATTTACTTACCTACTTCTATAGTTATACAGATCCATCACCTCTCCTGGCTTTCGTGGCTGTGAGAGGTGATGGTAGATGGCGGGCTTGGGCGCGCCAGTTTTGACACCCTCCCTTGCATGCGTGCGTTAGCTAGCTAGCTCGATTGATTGATTGCGCGCGTGCATTGCATGCATGGCGGTGCGCGGCCAGAGCCCAGGGGGCCAGCCCCCGGATGGCCCGGACTCCTTCGTGCTCGTGTGCATCCGCTACCCCTCGACCTCGACCCATCCCACCGTTCTGCGTTCTGCCTGCCTCGCCATTGCTCCATTGCTCCACCTCCACCTGCGGCAGCAGCGCCCATGGCAAAGAACCTCGTGGTTGAGCTGGATGATCAGGGCATTTGGGTGCATGCACTCAACAGGCAATTCCAACAAGGCTATGGCCCACTGCGTCCCTGGGTTCTGTGCCCGTCAATCGCTGGATCATCTCGCATTCGGCGCTCACCCCCGCTCCCGGGGATGAAACATGGATGGCAAAGTCAGACCAGACATCTCCATCGGCCGACCCCGCCCTAAAATCTGATATTGTGTATTCCTACCGAGCGTGTGTGATAACGCCTCGTTTGAATTTGGAGGAGAGATGTCATGCGTAAGCTTGGAGCAGAGCATCGTCGACAACGATGCTCGATTCGTTGTTTGTCCCTCCTCGTCATTGCGCTTGCACTTGCTATTTCAATTGAAAATATTTGTCTCTGATTGGGACACAGCTCAAAGACAAAGGAGTCACTGCAGCTACCCATCAAGCCAATGTGCAATTGAGCACAGACAATGAAACCAAGATTGAAGCATGGGACAAGTTGAAGCAATTGATGTGCCCTGATATGACACCCAACCCAAATGTCTGGCCAACCTTATTTGAGTTGTCCAGGAGGGAAATTGGGATTGAAAGTAATGCCAGGCCCAGCTGGGCCAATGATGCGGCCTTTAGAGGATTTTTCACGTTCTGCAGCCATGTTACAGGCTACATGTCGCCCAACGAACAAGATCGTCTTGCATATCTATCCATTTGGAAGGGGGCTAATAATCAGATCAGGATTAATATGCAACATGCGATCAAGGGGAAAGATGGGACGTTATGGCAATTTGGGCATATGAGAGAGCTTGTGAGAACTATTCCCAAGGAACAACTGAAGCAGATGTGCATTGTAACAGCAGTCCGCGATCCAGTATCGCATTTCATCTCTGGCTACAATGAGATGGAGTATCGATCCTCGCCCGAAAATAACAGAGAGACGAGGTATACTTGGCCCACGGGTAACCCTCCTTCTTTCACACGGTACGGAAATGGTACCACCGATCGGTTTAAGAAGTTCGTGGCAGGATTTATTGAGAGGCCCAGGGGCTTTAAGAATCCAAGCCTACCGCATGTTTACTCAATGACTGGGGTACTTTGGGCTCTGGGAAACATTGGGTGTGTCGCTGACGATGCCGCTGACACCACAGGGGGAGTCATTGATAGACCCGCCCTTCGACTCACCTCATATCTCCCTTCCATCTCTGAAGTTGATACAGAATTTCCAAAGTTCTTGTCAAAGTCTTGCCCGTTGTGGAACTCCACCGAACCATTCCATAAGCAGACTGAACACAAGTCACAATTGGATGAACAAAATTATTATGCAGCAGCAAAGCGGGTATGGGCTGAGCAAGGGAAAACTGCTAGGGCGTTATGTACACTTCATGCTCTAGACTATGCTTGCTTCGATAAGTTGCCTATTCCTGATCTGTGTCAATCGGTGTTCTTGGGTTCTGATTTCTTTGATCTTGTATTTCATGCAGCGAAGACAGGCAACATCACATCCATAAGTTGTAGTGATTAATAATAAGAGCTGGTGATACCTTTTGCATACTGCTTGTGTTGCCATAATAACTGTATACCAAGTTGTCTGTTGATGTCACTTCTTAGTACACTTTCAGAGGAGAGGAGTGCCCAGGGTTGCAATACAGGAGCAAAGGAAATCAACTGAGCATGTCTATGCCCTAGCTTACTTCTAACATAAACCAAGTTTCTGTGTTCAACAACATTATTGTTATATCTAGTGCTCAGATGTATCTTGTAATGTCATTAAAGATGGTTCCATTAGGTGCCCCATCCTGCTACATCAATTATGAGATCTCGCACAAGGAGGACCTTCGGACATTGGCAATGGTGTACATGCAGAAGGAGACCAAGGATAGGGTGTGATAGACGATGACGCGATTGAGGGATGCTGGGCCCGAAGGTGGGTGGATGATGCCATTATGAAAACAAAATGTGCAGAGAGACGACCCTGTGAAGCGGAAGCACCCCTCCTGTATGAAGACTGGTCTAACCTATCTAACAACCAAGAGTAGTGTCACGTCCGTTTCTTTATATGCTTCTAGTCCTTTCATGATGGGTGAGCAATGCAACATGACGGCAACAGTAATCATGCAAGGGACTACGGTCAATGGTCCTTATGGTCTGAATACAATTGTGGTTTAGAGGACAAACACAAATTGAAATATCAGAAGTGTTTCCTCGCCACAGCAAAAATATGTTTGATTCACACTCTGTTCATTTTCGAACCCAATTTCATTTATTTATGCAAATACTTCAAAACTGCTAAGTTTAGAGATCCATCACATCACTCATTCCTCTTTTGTGGCCTTGTGGCATATCCCTTTGCCTGGCCGAGTGATCGAAAGCAAGCGTTTCGCTCGCGCGACGATCGAAAGTGTGCAGAATCTGTGG
>JALLBE010000760.1:0-14620 GCA_036939795.1 Thalassiosira mediterranea
CGGTCACTGAAACACCCCGGCTGAATTCAGTTAAATCGACTGAATTCAGTTCGGCTTCACCTGCCTCTAACTCCGTCAAAAATCAATTTCTGTCAAAACCCCAGACATCCCCCAACTCCTTGGTGAACCTAGAGTAAATGCCGATGTGGTCTCCATTTCGGACAGGGTTTTAGGCGGTCAAATGAATTTCATGCAAAAAAGGTGCAAAAAACAGGTGTTTTGAGGCATCGAAACCCCCTCAGGACCAAAGTACGGAGGAATTCAGGTATCATACGTAGGACTCCAGTATGTCCAACCACCCACCAAAACTGAAGTCAGTTAATTTCTAATTCCCCCTTTTGGTAATTAAAGTAAAAATTAATTTCACCATGATGCCGTGCGAATCAACCAATTTAGACAACAGCACTGAATTGCCCGTGAAATTCCCCTTTAGATAGACTATCCACATTAGTCCGGAAAATTTTCACATTGAAAGGGGAGAAATCGAAAGTAATTGACTGAATTCAGTTTTTGGGGTCCTCAGTAACCGATATTATGTACCTACCTACTCTCTATGCCTGGCGAAATGTGGCGAAATATAGCTTCCACGTGGAATCGAAACGCTGTTTGTGGCTTGTGACCAACAGGTTGTGACTCATCGCACTCCTTCCGTCCACTCACCCGCCGACGGACGACAGTGCAAGCAACGCGAGCGCTCACCACCACGGCGGCGTGACCGGCGACTCGTCGCTCATAATATAATATTCGAAGGGCACTGTGCATGATGAAGTTGTCTACCGCTTGCTTCGTGCTCTTGACCGGGAGCGCATCGGCGTTTTCGGGCTCCATCACCAAGAATGTGGCCGTCCCTGGGCTCGAGAACGGCATGGACTTCTGCAAGCTCGGATCTTCTGACTTGGAAGTGAGCAAAGTTTGCATGGGGACCATGACCTTCGGCCAGCAAAACACGTTGGAGGAAGGCGTCGAGCAGCTGAATTTGGCTTTCGACAACTACGGTATAAACTTTCTCGACACTGCTGAATTGTACCCGGTGCCTGGCAAGCCAGAGACTCAAGGTATGACTGACAAGGCTGTGGCGGCTTTCTTGAAGGGTCGCAAGCGCGAGGACGTCGTGTTGGCAACGAAGGTCTGCGGTTACAGTGACAGGATGACTTGGATGCCACGTAGGGAACCCGACACCCCGACGAGTTTGACGAAGGATCAAATCCTGTACAGTGTTGATAAATCCCTCGAGCGCCTGGGCACGGATCACATTGATTTGCTCCAGCTCCACTGGCCCGATCGCTACACGGGCGGCCTCTTCGGCCAGCCTGATTTCTCTCCTTCGGAAGTTAGAGACTCGGTTGCTTTTGAGGAAACAATGGAGGCGCTTCAGCAAATTGTCGAGGAAGGGAAAGTCAGATATGTTGGTGTCTCCAATGAAACTCCCTATGGTGTGTGTTCGTTGGTTGAACTGGCCAAGAACAACCCTGGAAAGTACCCTCGCATCGCCTCGATCCAAAATAGTTACAGCTTGGTTGTGAGGAAAGACTTCGAAGCTGGGTTGGCTGAAGCTTGTTATCATCACCAGGTTGGACTGCTTCCATACTCTCCTCTAGCTGGTGGCTCGCTGACCAACAAATATGCCGACAAAGAAAATCTGCCAGACGGATCCCGGTATACCATGTTCCCAGGATTCATGGATCGTTACTATGGAAGTCAGAATGAAGCAGCCGTAAGTGCATACAGCGAACTTGCTTCAGCCAAGGGCATGACTCCGGCCCAAATGGCGTTATCTTGGTGTTATCACCGCGAACATGTGGCTTCTACCATAATTGGAGCGACATCGATCAATCAGCTGAAGGAAGATATTGAGGCATATGATATCCGACTGGACGCTGACACTTTGACTGAAATCAATCAGATTTACAAGCAATACACAGACCCAACCAAATTTGCTTGAGGAACTGATGTTGCAAATAAGTAGAATCATAGTGCATTTTTAGGGAGGACAGTGTCGTGACTACCAGAGTCATTGAGATTCATATCGAGTCCATTGGTTGGCTTGAGCTAGTGGGATCTTGCTGGTCGATGGGTCTTCGGCTTCCTCGTCCAGCGTGTATGGTAGCCGCATGGCAAGATACAGCTCCGGATGGAGCTTGCGCCGCTTTTATCGTATTTGTTCTGTGGGATGGAGGTGGAGGCATCATTCAGCAATCCGGCTACGATACGGCGGGAGACATAATATTGCATCTAAGGTATCCTCTAGACTCCAACTAGTATTAATTCCCACGTCCTATCGAAGCCATTGTAGCCATCGATCAGGCAGGTAGGCGCGGCGCAGCCAGGCGCCTCCATCGAAAAATATCATTTCACACTTTCCGCCGCTCCGCCGCACCATCCGGGCCAAGTCCGGGCTTGCGCTACCACCACTACCACATCGCTCGCGGATCGAAGCTGTTGGCAGCAACGCTGCCGCAGCCGCAGCCCGCAGCGGAGAAAGATCCAACGTCGCGCGGATGAGCTCGGGCGGAGACCCGTCACCAGTCGGTGGCGATGGCGGTGCGGTCACGCGAAAATCGGTTCCTGCTTCTACGTCGTCGCCACCCGTCGTTGATAAGAAGCAACATAAGAAACGGAAAGCCTCCAAAGGGAGGCTGAAGAAGCTC
Organism: Thalassiosira mediterranea; assembly: GCA_036939795.1. NCBI lineage: Eukaryota > Bacillariophyta > Thalassiosirophyceae > Thalassiosirales > Thalassiosiraceae > Thalassiosira > Thalassiosira mediterranea. Next base: position 2,649 of record JALLBE010000760.1, read on the forward strand.
TGGCGGCGTGCAGTGGGATGTCCGCCTGGAATACCGTGTCGAGCTGAATGGCAGGAGTTGGCAGATTTACATTCCAGTTGGAAGAGTGGCAGCAACCATGATCAGGAGGGCGGGGGAGGGGTCGCAACAGATTTGGAAGCAATGATGGGCGAGCTTCCCGGTCCATTTGTTGGACTTGCAACGCAACAATCGTGTGATTATCGTCTTTCCGAGAACTGGCAAAACACTGAGGGAACTGATCACCGGGATGTCCTTTTGAGATTACTCTTCAGTGATGGCACCATTGACTCCGAGACGCAACATAAGAAGAAGAAAAAGAGAAAATTGAGCGGAAATCAGGAAGACAGGGGCCCCGATGGTCATCGTAAGAGTGGCTCAGAAAATGTTCCACCTTTGCCTTCTTGGTCTAGCATCAGTAACCTGGGAAGCCTTGGCGGGGTTGCTGTGGTCGAAGTAGAAATATCTGGCGGAAATGCAGATACGTTGTGCCCTCTCATGCCTTCGCAGTGGATCAAGGGAGCAGCAAATGAAGAATCGCCCAGTCTCTGGTCTCCGCAGCAACAGAATCCCGATGGAGGTAAATCCTGCAACGATGGTGTTACTAATAAGGTAACGCGCAAGATAGGAGCAGCGTGTAAGGTCCAATTGTTTCAAGGCGACAGGCAACCGAGGTGCCTTTCGGATATACTGATGCACTTGCCTCCGCCACCTGCTGAAAATGATGCCAAGAAACAAAGCAGCAGTAATGATTTGCATCATTCAATGAATGGCTTAATGCTGAAGCCAAAGCAATTGCGTTCCGAGGGATTTCCTGTTATTGACCAATCGTCGCACCGAGCCCCTACACCTTTATCTGCAGATGATAGTGTGAGTGTAGACTTAGCACGAAACAGGGTACGAAAGCTGAAGGGGGGTGCAATTTCCTCAGTGACAGATCTGCAGCGAGTGCCTCAATGTGATTCGCTTCAGTTGGTCAGTGATCTGGCTGAGAATGTAGTATTGGGAGATTCAGATCAAGATGAAGGTATTCTCTCTAAGGAAGATGAGTTCTCAAAAGACGAGCACTACGTCAGAACCTTGGCTCATGATACCTCAGGAAGTGGCAATTCAGGCCCAAAGATATTTGCCATGGATTGCGAAATGGTAAAGACTTCCCAGGGGCCAGAACTTGCTCGTGTATCTGTCATCATGTTTTCTGGAGGAGAGGATGAAGACGAGAAAAGCGTCGTCGTTTTGGACGAGCTCGTGAAGCCTCGTCGAAAAGTTTTGGACTATCTAACAGGTAATTCACTTGCAAGATGTACCCAACCTGACTTTCATGCTATCTTCTCAACTATTTCCATCCCTTCTTTTCTTTGTCTCTTGAAGAATACTCTGGTATAACTCCGAAGATGCTTCAAGATATAGACACCCGGATTGAAAATGTGCAACAATTGTGCTTGTCTTTAATCGATGAAAACGACATCCTGGTGGGTCACTCATTAGAGAATGACTTACGGGCTCTGCGACTGGTCCATTCAAAGGTAATAGACACATCTGTGGTGTTTCGTGGAGCCAACGGTAGGAAGTTTAGCCTGCGGCACCTATCCAATGTGTTGCTGCAAAAGAAAATTCAGCAGGGGTGTGGTTCGTATGGTCATTGCAGTACAGAGGACGCAGAGGCTGCTCTCATTTTGGCCTTGCGTCGGGCGCGTCGGGGCAGCTCATTCAGATTGAAAGAGAATACAAAACGGCAAAACATAATCAGCGTGTTCCAAAGGATTAACCGTGAATCCATTCATGATGACCAGAGCAGCAAGGGTGGAAGTTTTGCCTCGATGAATGTTGGGTCTTGTGTATGTATCGGCCCAAATGACTGGATTGCAAACTATGCACAGTCAAACTCGGGCTCTCATCATGTACTGAGCTGTGATACTATTCTTAATCCCATGTCCATGTCTGTTCCCTCTTGGCTTTCAAGTGAAAAGTCCTCCAAACGAGCTGGGTTCCTTTGGGCCAACTTGCTATGTGAAGGCCGAAGCAGTGGCGGCAAGTGCTGTTGGAAAAATGAAGCCAAGAAGTTAGATGAAATAGTGGTGAGTTGGTGGAGAATGTGACTCTCGCTGTTGCTCGTTCGCACGCGTAATGATCAGTATCTAACCATGATAACTCCACGTGCAGAGAGCTCTAGTTGAGCGTTTGCCTCATGACATACCCATTTTAATCATATTTCAACACAACTACAAAAAGGCGCTGGCTATGACTCAGCAGCGAAAGGCAGCTCGCAATCCCAAGGCTACTTGTGGCTGGACGTCAGTGCAAGAAGATGAGTGGAAACAATACATGGATCAATGTAGGCAGGGTGAAGCGATTTGGATTGGTTCTTGCTTGCCCTAGTAACATGGTCATAGCCCTTACTTATAAAATTATGAGATGACATGTGCTTCGACATGGATCATGTCACATTCGCCTCGATCAATACTCCTGTGGCATACTGCGGGAAGCTATTAATGTCTATGATGATGATATGTTAATGGGCAGAGTCACTGCCAAGCTCACTGCCAAGCAACGGGGACACCAGTTGCTGGCATCATTCTCCACTCCACCAGAAATCATCAAAAGATGACTATGTGCATAGGAAACAAAGACGATCGTAGGCCGCGACCCTAAATTCACTTGTCACATCAAGCCAACTCGTCCTCCAGACAGACGTAATTGGGACAACACAAATCAATTGTTTACTTTCTCTTCCTCAATCCTTCACCAGCTCCGCCTTCGTCCAGACCCGGCATCTCAGCCTCTTCAATCACCTTCACAACATCATCATTTCCCTCATCCCTAGCATGGGTGATCGCAGTCTTTCCTTCCTTATCCGCCACTTTGTGCAATCCAAGCGTTATTCCATCATAGTCATCCTTAGCCAGGAGCACTTTGGCTGCATCTGCGCTTCCGTGGAAAGCAGCCTGGGAGAGATGACAAAAAAACAGAGTGTATTATGAGATCAGGTGGGGATCTGGATATCAGGGCGTACATGTTAAACATAAACGTACCCAATGAAGAGCATTCCAACCCTCCATATCCACCTTCTCTGGGTTGGCACCAAGAGCCTTCATCTGCCTGAGAGCACTGATCGCACTCTTGGCGCCCAAACCGCTAAAAATCATGATCGGGGTCCATCCATTCTCCGAGGTCGCATAATTGATATTCTTTTTGCTCAGCATGTTCATCAGGGGTTTGATATCGGCGTCAGCTCCAAGATCCCACGTGTCCAAAAGGACGTCCTCAAACGACTTAGTATCCTTCTTCCCGGCCTTTTTCGAAGCGATCTCCTTCTTGAGCACGATCTTGTTGCCCTCTCCATCAACAATCTCGTCGTCGTCTTTGATTTCCTCCCTGTGCTTCTCTCCGAAAATCTTCTTCTCCTTCAGCCCAGAGAGACCCCCCTTGAACACAATGGCGCTGACCAATGGATTCTCCGCCAAATTGAAGGGGCACATGACGCTCTGGATGGCGAGGCCGACGATCATTCCCTTCCACATATGAAGGCCCACGGTCATGCAGATGCCGAAGATGGTGGAAGTGACCAGGCCACGGGCCGTGGTCACGATGTGCTCACTGAGGTTCTTTTCCTGGTATTGCTGCTTCGCGTTGGGGTCGGCAAACGGCTGGAAGGAGACGACGTAGAGTCAGATGCAAGAAATTTCTGGGCAGCGTGGACAATAATGGACCATTTGCCACCTGGAAATGACACTCGGGCAGAGCCAATGCCAGACAGCCAGAGAGGCCATCGTTATACTCAATACTCACCTGAGGAGGGGGAGGGACGTATATTTTGACGTTACCCGCGCTCTTGGCGGCGGCGGAGGCCTTCATGTAGATGAACAACACGACAATGACCGCGATCGTCTGGACGGCGCCGTAGATGCAACGGAGCATGAAGACGATGTCCTTGTCCTCCCCGTCGAGCTTGCGCGCGGCAAGCATGACGGGGAGCATGACGAACATCTTGTTGAAGGCCATCTTGGTGGATTAGGGCCTCGAGGAGGAGAGCGTGTGTGTGGTAGAGCAACCGTCGGTGTCCGTCGCGGCGCGGCCTTGGGCTTCGGCTGAGTGCTTCGGAGTTCGGAGTAAAATGTGGTTGTGCTGTGTGTTGTGCTACTCTGTTCCCGTAGGTTCCCGTTGACTCCCGTGCCGTGCGTGCCGTTTGTAGATTCATCTCCGATCCTCTCAAATCCTGTCTGGACGCAAAATGGCGAAGATTTGCTCGCCTTTCTACTATGGAATAGTATTATTCATCATTCAGTTATCGCGGTATCTTTGTCTCGTTTTGGCGACAATGGCGGTGGTACGGAGGTCCTCTAGCTACATACCCACATTGAAAAAATCGCAACTTTCCTCGTCAAAGGGGGTCCTGTATAACGAAGGAATCATATATATATCATCCAGTTTTAGGCCGGGAACATGTTCAACTCAAAGGACCCCTGCAAAACTCAATCCAAAATCGCAACGGTGATAAATGTGTCATGCTTCTGCTAACAAATTAAATCGCTACTAAACCCAAACCTTCGCCACAAACTAAAATCGCCACTCGCACGAGCCATCGCGCGAATATCATGGTCGATACGATAGTAGCGATTTTTTGAAAGTGGCGATTTTTTCAAAGTGGGTAGCTAGAGGTACCATAGGTACGATTTGGTACCGACCTAGACATGTACATTCTGGCTCTGGCTCCAGGCTAGAGGAGGCTAGAGGTATGCTCATTCCACTCATTCTATCTGGGCTCATTCAGCATTACCTCTAGTAGCTAGCTGCTAGTACATAGCATCGTAACTAGTATGATGTGTATCAAATGAAGGGAGTTGTACATTTTGCTGAATCTGAGGATGAAACGCCACAGCTTGCATGAGATGTGGTAGAAACCAGCAACATGCAACTAAGAGTATCAGTCAAACACAAAATGCACTGGATGGTGCAGTTCATGTCTGGGAGAATTTATCTGGCAAGGGAAGAACAAAAGAGGAGAAGATGTGCATCGTACCATTGTGTCTGCGAGTAATGAAGATGCGTAACAATTCTTATCATAGATGGTCAATTATTCGATGTATGTTGTTGTTGAATCAACAGTCAACAGAGACTGAGAATACTCAAAATGTTTGTAAAATAAGGTGGTCTCGGTGAATTTACTGCTATGTGGGCCATAATGGTTTGAGACTGGTTGCAAGTGTTAGGTCCGGCAAAGGTTGCTAATGCGCTGCAAAATTTCATGAGCTCCTCTGGGAGGTGAGGGTTGCGAACTGACAAAAACTCTGACGTTGACATCCATAACCTTCTTATGCGATCAGATAGAGTCCATTATTTTTGGCTAGCACAAAGCACTTGCAGTGGCTTGGTCACGTCAACTGCATCACTGGTAGATATGCTGCAGAGGTGAGGAAGGTCGAGTAAGAAAATATCTAGGGTGCTTGCACGTTACATGACATTAACCCCTTAGAATCTTACAGTCAAAATGAATTGAAATGAACTTGAGTTCTCCTATCTTTACATCAAGCATCCCAACCTGACGTGGGCAGGATGCACAAATGAAGACTCCTTTCATAGCTTAGATGACGCCGCCTCCATAGCCACGCTCATATGCGTACCTATCGGGGTAGTCACGCACACTGCCGCCTCTCCTCTTGATAAGGCCAGGTCCACGCTTCTTCAGGTCGTCCACAGTTCCGGTTCCAAGCAATCCCATTGCTCTGTCCAGCTCCACCTTGAGGATATCATAAGCTTTGATAACTCCCTCTGTTCCACCAGCAGCCAATCCATAGAGGTAGGGTTTGCCAACTCCAACTGAATCGGCACCAAGGGCGAGAGCCTTACAGATGTCAGTTCCACGCTGGACACCACCATCCATGATGATCTCCACATCCGGTCCAACAGCCTCGCGAATCGATGGCAGAACATCAATTGTGGCTGGGCTGGTCTCCAGCTGCCTGGCACCATGGTTTGAGACCCACATGGTGGTGAAGCCCGTTTCCACCGCCTTGATAGCGTCGTCGGGGCGGCACACACCCTTCACCGCCGAGGGCGCATTCCACTCTCCGAGAAGCCACTCGGCATCCCTCCAGTCGAATTCAGGCGCAATCTGGCTGTTCACGAACGCGGCGAGGGAGTCAGCGGGGACATCTTTGTTGATGCACGCGTAGGTGTAAGGTTCGTGCGACAGGAAGTCGTACGTCCACGCAGGCTTCTTGATGGCCTCCACGACCTGCTTCATCGTGTACTTGGGAGGGATGGAAAAGTCGTTGCGGATGTCGCGCTCCCTGTTCCCATACCACGTGAAATCCACAGTGAGCGCCATGGCGTGGAAGCCTCCCTCCTTGGCCTTAGCGAGGACCTCCTTGACCAGCTCGCGGTCCTTCCACACGTAGAGCTGGAAGACTTTAGGTCCGTCGTGCAGCTTACCGATCTCAGTGATGCCAGTGGTGGCCAGAGAAGAAAGGCCGTAAAGCGTGCCGTGGTGCTCCGCAGCGCGGGCCGCGGCGGTTTCACCCTCCCAGTGGAACATGCGGTTCCCGGCCGTAGGGCAGCCGAAGAACGGCAGCTTAACATCCTGGCCGAAGATTTTGGTCGACAAGTCGAGCGGCGGCTTCAGGCCCGACAGGATGTGGAAGTGCATCTCCAACTCCGAATAAGCGTCCTTTCCGCGGCGGAGAGAGATTTCGTCATCGGCTCCAGCGTCGAGATAGTCGAAGACCATCTGGCCAATTTAATCAACAGTTGGACGAGTGAGTACAACGGGCTGCTCACCAAAACACAACATGGTAGACCCCGGCAAAGATAACTCACCTTGTGAGCACGCTGCTTCGCGCACAGACGCAAATCCGCGATATTCACAGCCTTGCGAAGGCGCGCCTTCGCCGGCGCGTCGAAGATCGCATTGAGAGGGATGTGCTTCAGGAGCTTGTGCACTCCGAGCTTGTGAGGGTTGATCGGCATGGTGGCGGTGGTGGCGTCGGACTTGGGTGGACGAGTTTGCTGGCCTCTTCCGCTCGGGGGGAACAGAGCACAGCGATGGGTTGAACGGCTACTAGAACGGAGCGGGGCAGCGCGGCCGGGGTTGAGGATCAATTGTATGGGCGGAGTCCGAGAGGTCCGCAGTCCGCAGAGCTTCATTGTGGGAGTGATGGTGGTGGTGGCGAACGAGCGAGAGTTGTCGGTGGATCTCTCCCGCGTTGGGGATTCGTCGTTCGTCCATCCACCTTCTCTATGACGTTGATCAAATCTTGTGACGTCAACAAGACCGGAGCCGGCCTGATGCCGCCGTCAGCAGTCTGTCCGTCCCATAAAAAGGTATGTTACATGATGTATGTACGTTACAAAATACACGGAAAATTCAAACGTGATTCAAAATTCAATGTTTCAAGTGCGCTTGCCACTTGACACTTGACACCCGACCTCACCACTCACCACCCGACACCCGCCCCCCAGCCCCCAGCTCCCAGCTGACACTCCTTCCGCCTTCCGCCCGCGCCGTGTGATTCGTAGCGTGCTATCAGGCTATCAGCTAGGCCTCACCCCGGATAGAGCAGGTGGTATTGTATAAGCGGCTTCTATCGTCTTCATCATCCATGGTCCAGGGGACATCAGGTTCCACCAATTCATCGCCTCAGGATGGTTGCTCCCAAAACCGCCACATTAGACATAACGCCACCAACTTCGCGATGGGTCCTGTTGTTGGCCAAGATTCTTCTCGTCGCAATTATCTTGTTCCTCCTTCCCGATCTAGTGCACGCGAAGCCTAAGAACAAGAGAAAAAATCGAAGGTCAGGACTATGTGGCATGATATGATTATGTGTTGTCGATGATTGGTACTCCAAAGCAGGTTCTAACGCCAAACAAGTCCTATGTCTCGCGGAAAAGTCTTGAAAAGCAGTACAACGCGAAGGTCTTGCGGTGTGAAACGGAAACGTGCGGTCATCTTATTCTCGAGGAGTCAATGAACTGTGTGACAGAGTGCGTGTCGAGAAAGTGTTACGAAGAAGCTTCATTCGATAGAAATCCATTGGAAGATGGGGAAATTGATGAGGCGCGGTCGGTCGTATTTGCACAGTGCGTGAAAAAAGAAATTATAGGGGAGAGATATCAAGGTCGCTCGGTACCAACGAGATGATTCCCGGATGGATCTGCAGTAGGATATTCTGGTTGCATATTATTCCAAACTCCAACGCACCAGCAAATGATTGGCATGGATGGTATTCCAGAGGTGGTGGTGTGTGGGAAACGATGTCTACTATTTTTGTGATAGGATGAACACATACTGATTAAGTGAATGATCTCTTCAAATAAACCAACCATAATAACATGCAAACGTAACTTTTCTAGAATGCGTAATTATCCAGTTCGCGGATTGCCAACAAATTAATGTTTTCGACTAGCCACAACAAAACCAATCACTCCTATCCGTCCAATCCACATCTCTTCCTCCTCACTGACGCCGAAAATCTAGGCAAACGGACACCTCTCATCTAATGCCCCCTCATCAGGGGGAGCCAAGTGTGCAAGCCAGAAGTGGCGCCATTTCACGTTGGTAGCCACCAAGCTTACATGGCATACTTGGAAGTCCACTCCCTAGCAGTGCTGTCGTGCCTGGCTCTGTCCGTTTTGAGGAGCTGGGCAATGTCAGGGACGAGCGGGTCATCGGGGTTGGGGTCGGTTAGGAGGGAGCAAATGCTAAGAAGCACCTTGCTTATGGTAAGGGCGGGGCTCCACTGGTCCTTGAGGATGTCGAGGCAAATTCCTCCATTGGAGTTAATGTTGCAGTGGTAGATGCGTGTGGTGAAGTGCACCTTGGGGGGCTTAAAGGGGTAGTCCGCAGGGAAGTGGATATCCAGGAAGAAGACTCCACCGGCATAGGGGGACTCATCAGGTCCCATGATGGTCGCTTGCCAGTGGAACATATCATCTCCAACAGGCCCGGCCGAGCAATTTGCCGGGGGGTCCTTGCCGAGGTCCACAAGTTCTGCGGTTCGAAAATGAGGAAATAAGAGATGCAGCAAAAACTGGCTTGGTCAGATTATATTCTCGTGGCCACCAACAAGATCAAACAAATTGAGATCCGCACGACGCGTTTCTTACCCTTGTTGATTCTTTTGAGCGACATGGTTAATATAAGCGGATTGATTTATTTCCAAAAGGGCTCTTGGTGTAATAAAATAGGCAGGATAGAAGGTCACGGACGTGAGGAAATTGTCGAAGGCAATGCTGCATATATACCAAAGTCAACAAATAGGACGCTCGGGTAGACAACTCAAACTCCCTCTCAAAGACGATAAATAACAACGGAGTCTGCGTGATTGACCCATCATAGCTGGCGACCGGCGTTGATTTAATGGCAACTCGCAGACGAGACAACGATAACGACCCCAGGCAAAGCAATGGTCACCGGGCGGGGGCTCCGCGAAGGGGGGGGGGGAGAGAGTATTTCTCAGGCGGCACGCCTTCCTTCCCATTGAACCCATTGGCAGGACACGGTGAACTTTGGCTTCACGATGTCTACCTGACTCGATGCGTCACGACACCACCCGATCGATGAAAAATCGTTCGGCCCACTCCCCCAACGCCAACGGCCGACGCCAGAACCCCGCCCCCCCTCAACCAGCCGGCATCGGAGGCCGTTCGGAATCATCCCTCTCCATTTTTCTTGCCCTGGATGTTCATCGTCAATAAGGATCAAGGAAGTCATTGCCGGGGCTAGTTGTCTTACTTGGGACGAGCAGGAATCGATACAATGCGCAGCCTCCGACGAGGGGGGAAGTCGCCGTCGTCGAAATCGGTGGACAAAATACACCGACTGGCTTTGCTTCGCGTCGCCGGTCGCGGCAAGGTCGCGGTCGCCGGCCGGCTGGCGGCTGGCGGCTGGCGGCTGAAGATCGCTTTGCGTGCGGTCTGCTGTGCTGGCTACAATATAGGACCCGCGTATATTAGCATGTTTCTTGGACCCTGTAATCAATATATCCGGGTCTTCTAGTAGCCATTGCGCGGGCCTGCCGGGTGCTCTCTGGGCAATCTTTTGTTTGCCCTTTTTTTTTAGGTCCAATTTGCAATTTGCAATTTGCACCCCTTAGTTACCAGCACCCTGCCTTGTCCACTTCACTTCAACAGGGATTTCCTGCAAAGAGGTGGGTGTGTGAAGCATTATGACATCATTTACACTGACAGGACAATATCAGGGTGATCAACATGCAGTTTCAGTTTCAATGTCGAAGCATTCAATCCGAACTCTGCAGCAACAGCAAGCGGTGCTAAACGGTTGCACCACCTCTCTATTATTCCACAGCATGATCCCCCTCCTGTTATTTTCAGAGAGGCTGTCCTAAAAATTACCTCTCTTTGTGGGGATTTGTAAGTGGTCGCGACGGTATGTCACAGTCTATATCTATAGCTAATGCATACTTGGAATAGATCTTCTAAGCTTAACCTTAACGCTACTGATTAGTGGTATAGACCGGTGTGCGCGCACGGCGCGTCTTGCTTGCTGCTGTGCTGGCTAAAATATAGGACCCGCGTATAATAGCATGTTTCTTGGACCCTGCAATCAATATGTCCGGGTCTTCTAGTAGTCATTGGATAGGCCGCGCGCGGGCCTGCCGCGCAGCCCTCGTGCTCGTGGGCTATCTTTTAGGGTTTGTACAGTCCTCTTAGGTCCAATGTCAATGTGCACCAATTATTGACCAGCACCCTGCCTTGTCCAATTCGCTTCAGCAGGGATTTCCTGTAGAGAGGTGGGTGTGTGAGAAGTATTATGACATCGTTTACACTGACAGGGCAATGTCAACAGGGTGATCAGAATGCAGTTTCAATGTCGAAGCATTCAAGCTAAACGGTTGCACCACCTATCTATCATCCAATTTGGTTGACGAGTCGCCTCACCACACACAAACATCACATGATAGGTGAGGTCGCTTTTTGAGCTTCAACAAAACATATATAAATCACCTCGCTTGGAGGAGGAGGTCGGCCACAAATTATTCATGCACAGACGCATGTGCGATGTCCATTTGCGGCCGAGCCAAGCGCGAGGCTTGGGCTTGGGCTCCTGCTCTTTCTTGTAGTATGATAGACTAGAATTCGGGCTTCGTACACAAACTTTGAATTAAAAAGCTACGCTATTATTGGCCTAATAATCCGTTTTTTGTGTCATAAGAAAAACCAAATTTGGCATACCTTTTGTTAATAATAATAATCGCGACTGGTAAATTGGCGTTAAAAAATGACTGTGAAAATGGCACTTATTTTGAGGTTGAGGGTGTCTTGGAATATCAAACATGGTTGTGGCCTGTCACTGTCAAGCAAGCCTCGGAACCCTCTCCAAAGCTCACATCATCATCATTGTTGGCAAAGGTACACATGTCAACAGAACCATCTCGAGAGACCATTATTGTTGCTACTGGTACCAATCCCAATACCAATACCAACAATAAAGGTAAAGGGCAGGGGATAACGGGATAACTATGTTTTACCTGGTTGCCGACCAACGGACCTCATTGGCCAAGTGGGGTGCATGAGACCCTGTGAAAATAGCCCACAAATATGGGTGAATCCATACATTAACATAAGCATCAAAACCAAAACCAGCTGCTGCCTGTGAAGCCACAGCTACATCAAGTCTTAGTCTTAGAACCTAGAACCATCTCAATAGCTAATCATTGCTGCTACATGTAACCATCGCAAAAATCGACAGACTGAGAAAGCAATACTTGACACAGTTGCCACAAGGGCAACCAGGAGGTGATTCAAGTAAGGGAAAATGGCCCTGTCTCTGTCTGAGCACATCAAATGGCATTACTGTCTGAAAGGCTAACATGAGACACACCGCACGGGTCAATTAGAGTGCCCTGCCTCAGCAACCACATGAAGCATTGCTATCCCATGCCCTCTATTGTTGCCATGAGTATGTGTGGCAACAATGATGAGCTTTGGAGAGGGTTCTGAGGCTTGCTTGGCAT
>JALLBE010000761.1:0-13687 GCA_036939795.1 Thalassiosira mediterranea
CACGCAAATCCTGGGGGGGGATCTGGCGGGGATCCCCCTCCAAATAGGAGTTCGTTCCCCGCTAAAAGCAGAACCCTACCCCCCGGGATCCGTGATCCGGGAGGACAGGACATACAATAGCGGAGCAAGGGCTGGTGTTGCAGTTGAAGAGGCGGGAGAGTTATCGAGATAGCAGCGGAGAGCGCGAGAAGAGAGATGGCCGACGAGGGTGGCAAGGGCGTCGGGGCGGGGGCCGGAGGAGGTCCGTCCCCCGACGCCGAGAAATCGGCGTCGACGACCTCCCCGCCCACGGGAAAGACCGGCGTCGAGGTGGCCGCCGTTGCGTCCGGGGCGACGGGAGCCGCCGGGGGCGGAGCGTCGGCGGAGGACGCCGAGGGGGGTGACGATGAGGCCGAGCCCTGTCCGAAGGTTTCGGGACCCAAGAGGAGCATGGCGAGCAAGCCGTACGCGAAGCCCCAGGAAGGTGAGATGACCGAGGACGTTAAAAGAGGTCCACTACCGATACCTTCGTTTGCACCGTTACTGTTCGTTTTAGTCAGCAGGAGAGGGGGAAAATATCCATGACTATGTGGTTTGGATTGTGGAAGATGTGGCGCTACAAGTGGCCAGCTTGGCCACGGAGAACCTGTTTCTTGCATACATTGTGGTCCCTTTTCACTTAACAAAAGAAGGCCCTCAGTTCAGCTTCGTGTGCGCAACAAAAATCTTTGCCATAAATGGGGGGACAACGCTGTTATGCAGCCTGGATCACTTTACGGTGGTGTTATCATCGTTGATGATTTCACTCACGTAAATCAGACACTTTGCCACTCACTTCATCCGGCATTTTGGCGTGTGCCAAAGGTTTCCCTGGGGGGTCAATCTGAAATATGGAGGGGAAGGGGGACTGCAGCTTGAAATACAGCCGAGCAGTGAGGCTTGAGATACATGCAACCCCAACCAAAAGTTTGAGGTACATTTGCTGCCATTCTCAGTTTGCGCCAGTTCCATGATCATCGTGATCGGCTTCATCCTGCTACCTGATTTGGATATTTGATTAGGGCCCTTTGGCTTTATCCTTGAACTCAACTGACTGCAACTTCTTTTGCCCTGCGTTTAATGACATTCACAAATAGCCAAATCACAAGCAGGGGAGGACACCGTGTCCCAAAACAAGCGTGTATATGTTGGCAACCTAGCCTGGTCTGTAACATGGCGCGAACTGAAGGATCACATGCGCGCGGCAGGAGAGGTCCTACGCGCAGACGTCCTCACTGGATACGATGGCCGCTCCAAGGGATGTGGAATTGTCGAGTACGCCACAGTGGAGGATGCCAATGGTGCTGTGGCGAGTCTTAACGACACAGATCTCATGGGGCGACAGATCTTTGTTCGGGAAGATCGGGAGGAGAGGAACATGTCAGCTGCTGGTGGAGGTGGGACAAGGGGAGGTGGTGGCGGCGGCAAGAGTGTTTACGTTGGAAATCTTTCCTATGAGGTGGCCTGGCAGGATCTCAAGGACCACATGCGCACTGCAGGAGAGGTGGTCTACGCCGAGGTCATGACTATGCACGATGGACGGTCCAAGGGGTGCGGAATCGTTGAGTTTGAAACTCCCGAAGGGGCAAGGGAGGCAATGGAGAAGTTGAATGACACTGACCTCAAGGGCCGCACCATCTTTGTCAGGGAAGACAGGGAGCAGGGTGGTCCCAAAGAGGGAGATGGTGGCTATACTGGTGGAGGAGGATTTCATCGAGGTGGCAACAGGGGAGGTCATGGCAACTTAAGCGTCTATGTCGGTAACCTCGCATACGAGACAAGCTGGCAGGATTTGAAGGATCACATGCGCGCTGCAGGAAATGTTGACAAAGTGCGTTCTGTGCATTTGGATTAATGACTGCTTCTTCCGTCTCAAATGTTCATCTCATGATATTTCTTGTTCATATACAGGCTGACATCCTCAAGTCTGATGATGGCCGTTCCAAGGGTTGTGGCATTGTTCTCTACCAGAAGCCTCACGAGGCCATTCGAGCTATCCGGGAGCTCCAGAATACACAGCTTAACGGTCGCCCTATCTTTGTTCGTGAGGATCGTGAGCAGGGCCATCATGGAAACCAGGGCCATCATGGAAACCATGGACATCATGGCAATCATGGATACAATAATCGTGGTCACCATGGTTACCAGCAGCACCAGCAACACCGCCCAGGGTTCATGCCTGGAGCCCCTGCTGAGGAGGGCTGCCAACTCTTTGTGGGAAACCTCTCTTGGGAAACCGGCTGGCGCGAGCTCAAGGATCACTTCCGTCAGTGTGGTGAGGTAGATCGTGCTGAGGTTGCAGAAGGGTCTGATGGGCGCAAGAAGGGTTTCGGCCTTATCCGCTTTCACACTGCCAAGGATGCGCAAAAAGCGATTGGGGAGCTAAGTGGAGTGGAGCTTGATGGAAGACCCCTGGAAGTCAGGCTGGACAACAGGGCATGATTATCCATCTTCCTTTTCTACTGAGAGAAGATCTATCATTGGGCCCGATGAAATGCTCTCCTCTTTTACACGGGAAGGTCCTTCAACATCAGAACAAGACCCCGCATTGATGGAGAGAGCCAAGTTCACAAACGTTCAACAGATACCTCGGCCATTTTATTGGTTGATACAAATAACGATTTCATATTTGACTGACTATCAAACCTTGTTATTCAGCAACGTAACATACCTACATCCTAGGGCGTCAATGCGAAGGCAGCCTGGCCAAATGACGTTTGGTGATCACATGACCAATCTTTTACAAGCATCACCAGATGACAACACACGAGCGGAAAGATGCATACAATCATTGGCATATCCTCCAAACGAATGGGACAGTGTGGATGATATCTTCTCCACCACGTCCTGCTCTTGCTTGGATGTCACACCATTCATCCCTATGATCCAAACGAAACCCCCTTCGTTGATTTCCGCCTCGTTATCGCTTGAATCCACCCTCCACTCTGATGGAACTTTGAATGCTCGTGAGTATGGCCGCAATGCAGAGACATTATCCCATTTCTTTTCGAGATTGACAAGAAGCGACAAATACTGTCCACACCCCCAGGCCTCAACATCCTGAGGTAGCTGCCGCGACGCCAAGGGGTCATTTGTGCCATACAACAACTCAAGGACAATGATGTCAGGAGATGATTCCACCAGCTCCATCGGCCTCAACGGTGACATGATTTTACACAAGGCACGAATCTGTGACTCCTCTGATCCTCTTTCCGATATGCCCGCAAAATGGAGAGACGCTCTCCTCAACTCTCCTGCAGTAGTCAAACAGGAAGATAGGGTCGAATTCTTAGCAAGATTGTCGGATGAGCTTGGTGATATCACTACCAGTTTTGCCTGCACGTGATTCTGTTGGTCGCCTAGTTCAGAAGTAGACAATGCAACGGGTTGAGGCCAGGGCCAACGAGATGCTTCTTTGAAGAACAAAGACACTAGACGGTGAGCTGCTTCTGCAGCAGTCTTGGCTCCCCAAAATATAGACTTCACGCCCACTTTCTCGTTTCCTAACTTTGTCTTCATGGTATCAGCTAGAAATATCGCCCATGCACCCCCACTAATGAACCCAAACTTCGCGCCGTACACACCCCTATTGAATGCCCAAAGCTTGATCAGCCGGAGAGATGCGCAGAAGATGTCTCTGATGGCAAATGTACCGGCATCATTCCTGTCCCATACAGCAGAATTTTCGACAGTATTGTTCAGATATGTGGTGTCTTGAACAGAGGATAATGCTTCTTTGCTTTCTGAGTTCACTGGCTTGCCATCATTTCCTAGCAGGCATAGGAGGATGTCCGCTGGTGGAAAGTTTCGATCGAGCTGTATTGACAAGACAGTCAAGCCAGATCGAAGAGATCTGAGCCTCATTCTCGCTGTCGAATTTGCTTCTCCTAGGCATATCATCAGCTTTTTGAGAAAACAATCTCTTTCTGCCAAAGCGATCAATTGATGGTTCGTTGCGTTGCTATGGCTGGGGCACGGTAAGGTTTGAGTGCCATTGTTGTCTAAGCAAGCTCCGCCGCTGGGATTGACTTGGCGGATCATTATCACAACATCTAGGTCGGACATTTTTGGCAACGCGCAGCCAAGTGCAACCGACCCATAAGGAACAGCTTCTGACTCAATGGCAATGTCCTCAAACGACCTCGACGCCGACCTTGCTGCTCGGCCAATTGTCGAGAGAATTACTTGACACTTCTTGGAAAAATAATCAGACGCGGCAGAACCCGTGTCTGCTATAACATGACGTAGCCTATTCGAAGTATAGCCTGGCCGACTCGCGAAAGGGACACACGCGATTGATCGAAAGTTTCCACTTTGGCTTCTCTCGAGGATGTTGATAGAATGAATGGGGATCCCCATCAAGCTTGAAAAGGTCCCAGTGCATTCTGCTGATACTTTCCTTGCAGCAGCTGTGGATCCAAACTTCCCCAAAGAAACTACGAAACATGAGAATTAACAAAAGGAGTGAGTCGTCACATATTGTGTCATATGCAAAGCCGAATGCCACTTACCATGTGGCAGATACCCTTCCGTAGAATGCATCTCCTGGTCACCACACAATCGAAAAGTGGATTTCAGCGAGTGATATAGCCGCATCAACCAACTATTTCCATCGTGTTTGATGCTGGGCCGAGCAACCAATGTAGCGGATGACCGGTGCTCAAATATGTCAAGTGACTCTTCAGAAAAAGATATGATGTTGGTAGACTGGACAGGACATTCCCTGTCAATGATATCCCTCAATGCAGCAATCGCTAGCTCCAACTCCCCATGGTGCAGTTCCACGAATCCATATAGCAACGTGATATGAGGAGTGAAAAGGGACGAATCTGGGTCGTGCAACTGCTTGATCCCTTCAACATCTTTGCTGTCTAGTAGGATGGCAACCATGAAGTCATGGCATGGATGTGCGTTTGCTGCCCACGCATTCGATTCAAGCGTATCATAAAGAACAGCGTCTTGGTTCCTTTTCGAAGTAGACTTCCTCGGCACAAACGTAGATAGAATGCCATAATGATCTGATGGAGGTAACATGGGAGCGCTGCCAGGGATGCCATGCACAATCACAGCTTGAGAAGGTTCCAATTCAGCCCCTCTGTTGAGATAAATGCGATCGATGCGCCTGTCACCGCTGGATCCAGCCACTGATGCTGAGCTCCATGCCGCGCGAGGGTTTGTAGATGGGCAAAATGTATTCCCAGGACCGTCGCTTGGCGGGCTCTGTAACATCCAGACATCTTTGAAATACCCTCCTTCTCCACCAAAGGAACCGTCTTCAAGTTCAAATGCACTACAATTGAAGTCGCCCATAATGAGATGATTGACTTTTGCACTCAGTTTTTCGCTCGATTCCATCTTCTGTATATGCCCTACGATTGAGCTGAGCTCGCGTCGACGGGCTAGTTGGCGTGATATCTTCTCCCCAGCTTTCAGGGTGGGCTTGTCAGCGGGAAGATGGACGTTCGTGCATGTCACTAAACTATCGGGGCCGATGCGTAACACGCATGAAAGTGCTCTGCACCTGTCCCCATCAAAGCATGCATGAAATCGGCTCGCTTCAACTTTCGGTCTCCTCCACAGGAAGATCTGACCTATAGGATCCACAGATGACCTCTCGCCAGGCGATATAGACGATACATACTCTGATTTGATCCAATTGAATGATGACAGCAGCTGCTCAGCAAAGTTTGGAGTGACTTCTTGCAATGCAATTATATCAGGGGAGCGCGCATGTATCGCCTCCACAAGCATAGACCAACGAGAGGTGTGGCCACCATTGGCGTCTTCAATCCCTGGGTAAATATCTGAGAGAACGTTCCAGGACAATACTGAAAGCTCATCGATGTCGACCCTACTGCTTGAGTTGAGGCATTTCCCACTTCCCTGCTTCCACTGTTGGTCGCTCTCATCGAAATGGTACCAAGGTATGCTCTTCCACTGAAATCGACTCCTGCTCGAGCCAGCCTCGTCGATACTACCTACGATGCGTTCTGTTAAAGAAGATGCCTGTTTCCTTTCCTTCGCCTTCGCCCTTGCTCGCCGTGCTCTCTCCCTTGCCTTCTGTTCCCGTCGTTCCGCCTTCTCTTCCTCAAGGCGCGCCATGTTACCGATGGCGGCAGTCGCCTCGTCGATTGTTTTGGTACAAATGCTCTTGTCCTGATACCCTGACCTAAATACGCGGTCGACTCTACCGTTTCGGTCCCAGATGATATCGTCCGCTAGCCGACCTACGGCATCAACATCGGCGTTGAATACTCGTCGGAAGTATAGAATTCGATGCTCCGGTATGTCGCCGCCATCGGAGATGGGAATGTAGTCCAGGAGCGCTTTTTCCATCGTGCCATTGATGCGATCTACGTAGCCGAATACTACTTGATCAGCGGCCAGAGGTTCTGAGCTCCATCGGAGGCGGGATATGACGTCCCTCGCCGGGCGGAGGGATTCCTTCTTGGACATGTTATGATTGAAACTACTTTTCAACACGAGGATTAGTTTTTATGAGAGACAAATGAGACAACTGCAGTACGCTCGCGGGCGCTCAGCCTGCAACTGCTACATACTTGCTCCTTGCTCCAGAGAGCGGGATCTGTCGTGCCAACCTCTCGATACGATGTTGTGACCGCCGTGCCGTCGAGTCGTGATCCCACACATCCAGATGGCACGAGCAAGACCAAGATCACCTCACTAGTACATCGCTTGCTCAACAGAGGAATAGGTAGCTACCTAGTACATACGATACGGTGGAAAAATGCTGGAAACGATGTGAGCAAGCAGGATGCATGAGCAAGCAGCGTAGCTCTTGTTGATGCGCCTACTCAGAGAGAGGAGAGAGCGTGTTCGGAGCTCAGGCTGTTTTGATTCGACGCGCACACTTCAGCCTCATATATATGTGCCTGCTCCATACCACATGTGGCTCGCGGCAGGCGTCGTCACGGGCGCCACAGGCCCCGACGCCAGGAGATCAATCGACTCCACCAGAGAAGTCGTTGGCCAAACGATCACCGGCAGCGGCTGCGTCGTCGACTCCGCTCCTGAACCCGAGCTCTGCGAGTGAACATCGGATCGCAAAACGCGCCGTGACCCACATCTACGGTCACGTCCAGCCGGATCCTTGGCCGGATAGCGCGGTACACCTGGCGGACGCTCGCGAACCTCCAGCAGCCCCTCCTTCGATCGCATGTCACGGGTCGCTCGAGATGAGGCTGATGGATATCCCGGAGCAGGGCCTGGGAGAGATCATCCTACAGACGGTATCGTTCGTTCATGACGCCATCGACAGCGGCAGCCGCGTGCTGGTGTACTGCAACGCAGGAGTTTTGAGGGTACGACCTAGGTACGACATTTCAAAATTAGAGTCAACAAAAAGCAACCTTGAATTCCTTTTCAACACGAGGATGGACCTGATGTTGACTGATCAAGCACAGGGACATCTTCGGTGCCCTAATCTTCGTCTTCATCCGTTTTGATTGCGTTACCAATTGTCGATGTTTTCTACCCATGACAAGCTAGAACTGAAACGACAACTTCTAGTCAAATGAATCAGACAGTGTTCTCTCGATCTACCCTTTCGGTGGCTACGATCAAACCAACTGCTGCCGAGGAGGAACGCAAGTTGAAGCAGTCCGCCAGGCGCCACGCCAAGAGAAAGAAACCTCGCTGGAAGGACAGAGTGGCCCCAGCCACAACAGTAGACGACGACAACCAGGACAAGGAGGACGTCATCGACGAGGAGACTCTAACTCGTTGCACAAGGTGTCCAGCCCATCGGAACAGACGGGGAAGCTTCCGCCCACTTATTGGAAATGGCGAGTATGTGTGCGACGACTGCTACAGAAAGGCCTTTCCGGCCACCGCCATGCTTGACGATCCCGACGAGTCCGACCTACGGCGCGCCGGCAAACGCGCCTCTGGCTTCCTCCGTAACAAGGTGGTTGACAACATTGCGGACATCGTGGGGATCACGCGCGCGGATCCCCACGAAAGGATGGAAGACGGTCCAGACGACGACTGCCCCTCGGAGATCGAGTGTAGGATGTGTCTGGAGCGTGGGGTCCACCGGCGGTGCTGTTCCAGCTACTACTGCCATCCCTGTTACTATAAGCTGGGGCGGTGCCCGGGGTGCGAGGCGGACGCACCCCTAACAGGGATAGCAGCGGCGGGGCTCAAGCCTGACCCCGGAAAGACGGCAGTTGGCCTTTCGTGGGTGCTCACTGTCGTCCTCATCCTCATGTCCACATTGGCACTGGGATTGATATGTTATAACTTTTACACAGAGCCCACGACGGTGTGGGGGCATACGTGTCGGGGTTGGTTCCCCGTATGCGACCTCACGGTGTGCATAGATCATGATGGCGGCAGTGGATACGGAGAGGGGGGCGGCTTCCTACCTGCAGCTCAGCCATATCGTGTATGTGACAGAGCTTCATCTTCGAACCAAGTCGTAGGATCGGCGTGCATTTATGATCCGGAACTTTACGCCTGGAGCAGTAAGCTCATGGGTTATGATATTTGCACGTCATCTCTGAGGGAGGAGGTGTCGCGTCCACGAAACGTTTCAGATCCTGATCCACTACTCCTGTATGCCAACAACCAGAGCGGAGTGTACATTTTTGACGATGACTTCGAAGTTCCATCGAAAGGAGACACAGCCCCGTGGGCAGAAGTCATAAATGGCAACCGATCAAGCTCGTGTGGGATAAATAGTGGCGCTCCAGAGAGAGGGGATCATGGTGGCTTTCGTCCAGTTAAAAATGAGAAGGCTCTCGTCTTCACTGGGGTCCACACTCGACATGCTGCCACAGGGGACTTGGACGTACAGCTTGGGGGTAGGGTAGAATTCTACCTGAAGATGGGGCCCATGGACTCAGGCGACTCAGAGTGCAAAACTGCATTCAGTGACATTAACTTGGAGTACCGCGTGGTTCCTGGAGGAGAGTGGACAAATTTTGGCACATATCCTGCATGGAAGTATAGGGGACCTGATTTTCAATTTGTCTCGCAAATCATTCCTGCCGAAGCATGGAGTCCGTCTACTCGCTTCCGCTTCCGACAAAAATCCTTCGACGTGCTTCGTGATCATTGGGCAATCGACGATGTTAGAATTTTCGCAAACGCTGAGTCGCAGTGGATGGAGTCTCCGGAGTTCAAGACCAGAAAAGAAAGACAGAACTCGCACATGAAACTCGCCCAGTGCTGTTACAATACGGAGTGGTGCTCTGTCTATGACAAAAAGAAGACGAGATTTGATAGTGGTCGGTGCCAGGATATACCCGGCTTTGTGGTAGGCAAGAGCAATTCACGCATGAGATTATCAGAACTACTGATATTATATCTCTTCTTAGCAGCCTGTACAAAAGGACTGTATCGTTTAGTCACCCGGGTGTTCACGCGACGAGCCTTGGCGATGCGTCAGGGATCATACAGTCGCGGCGTCAATTCTTGTCAAACGGAGGAAGCTGAAATGTTTCCTCGTCACTCCTTTTATTCAAAGTCTGATTTATTGTGGCAATACTTGGTGGTACTAATCCTCGAGCTTGCCTTCAGTGGAATCCTCTACTGCATTCTTGAGGCTCTTTTGTTGTTCAAGTGCAATTCTCACCACGACAGGGCGAACATCGAGTGCAAGACAGACAGTGCTTTCATAGTGGCAAGCACCGTTGCGGCATTTTTTGATGCGAAAGCGATTTTGGTGCTATTAATGGAAGTGTTTTGCGTCCAGAGCCCTTGGAAGATCAAGCCACTTAAAGTTGTGGTTGATCTACACCCTGATATGGCTGTCTTGCTTGTTGGGAAAAAGAAGATCCAGCTCTCAGAAATCTCTTTTGTTAAGAGGCAGAGTCCTTCATTCTATGGCTTTCTCTCTTTGTGCCATTTATTAGGCGGCCTCCCTTACGCACTTTCATCTTTGGCATTTCAATCCTTTGACTTCTCGTTCGGATGGGAGTCGTTTGCTTCTGTTCTCGGATGCATGGCTATATTGAGAGAACTGTTTGGGCCATGCATTTTCGCCAAATTGTGCCTGAGCATAGAATGGATGCTCACACTCAAGCACCAAGGCAGGGATGAGTTGGGACGATCTTTCTTGAGGAAAGGACTATTGCAGCAATTGATGATTGGATCAATTATGTGCCCAGCCATAATGATGCCCACCCTCCTTGGACGCCGTGTCGAAGAAGTCAGTCCAGGTGACAACTTCCTTCTTTTTTTGGTCTGCTCCACCGTAGGAGGAATCCTTGGTGTCCTCCTTGGCGTTTTGAATGGCGTGCCAGCCGTTCCTGAGGCCAAATTAACCGGTAAGTTGACAGTGTTTCCCCATCCACAAGTAGTGTTTATCCATACCCCTAATAAACACCTTTGACCTCGATAGGATGGCCAAGCGCGTGCTGCAGCGTTTCGTATTTCCAACGAGAAGAGTGCCCCTGCTTATTTTCGTGTACATGTTGTAGTGATTTGCATTCTCGTCAAAAGTTGCTCATTGTAGCACTCGATGATATGTACACTTTCAAGAGGATGCTTCAGGGAAACCCAAGAACCGTTGCAGCAGGGACAGTATTTAGCATTTCCAGACAGGGAACACATAAGGAGAAGTAATGATAGGCTCGGCTTCCAGGCATGTGCGAACATGGAGTAACGCATGCTGAACACCAGATTCAATGCTCTCTATGACATGCCTCCAAAAACACGATATGCTGGGCAGTCATCGTCACACGCCATGATAAGTTAGTATCGCTTGATCTTGTGTAGGAGAGGGATCATTTGACCCAAAAGGGGCTACGCATCGAGCATGAGATAGAATGTTCAGCCGAATATCATGTGCCATAGCAGAGGATAGCGGCACCTCGCCCTTCGTCATTTGTCAGTGGCTGCTGGAATACAGGTGGTGATCCAGTAGAAGACAACTGTGTCAACCTATGACCGCATCATCCACATTCGCACCAGTAGACAAATGCTTCCCGGAGACGCCGAGATCCGCGCGAGGTCGAAGTTACCAGGACGCTGTTACCAGTACTGTAGATTAACATTAATTGAAAGTGCAAAGTCTCACGCGGCCTTTTGACTGCCCCTCGCAACGGCCGCCTCCTCCAACCTATCAAACAGCGTCTTGTTCTCTACGTCGGCCCTGAGGAATCCCCACGCCATGTTCTCCACGTTCGCCGGCCCGAACTCGTCTCCTGATAGCCCTCCCTCGCCCAGCCCCGCGACGTGCTCCGCCAACCTACCCATCAGCTCGGGATGACTGGTTGCCTCGCCCGCCTTCGCGTACGCCCAGACGACGTTCGAGAGGAACCGTCCCCCGAACGATCCAAGGTCATCAATGGAAAGGATCCATTGGGCCACGCCCGCGAAGAGAGGGGGGTGTGAGATGCCCGCCAACGCGTACGCCCAGACGATATTGGAGAGATCCTGGGGAGTGAACGACCTAGTTTGTTGGCCGTTTTTCTCCAGCATTGCAACAAGATGGTCGGCTAGAGTATTGAACAATCGGGGGTGCGAAGTCTCCGCCTTTGCATACGCTACAAGGACGTTGGCGATCGCCTGCTGCGTGAAGTCATGGATTTCGGCTCCAGATTCGACCATTTGGACGATGCGATCGCCCGCCCTTTCGAACAGCTCATCGTTTGACACCTCAGCCTTCCCAAAGGCCCAGACGAGCATCGCAAGGTCCCTTGGAGAATACTCGGCCAAGGGGTCAACGATATTGTCTTCCGAACCGAGCACTCGTTCTGCCACACCACCAAACAGCGCCAAGTCGGACACGCCAGCCGAGGCGTACGCCCACGCGAGGTTGGCCACCTCGCGGGGCCCGAATCCCCCCAGAGCAGGCTCCGTCGAGTTGACTCGATCCGCCACCTTTTCGAACAACGTCTCGGCGGAGACCCCGGACGAGGCGTATGCCCAGACAAGGTTGACCAGCTCCTGAGGCTTGAAGCCTCCCAGGCGATGATCGGCCGATTGCACGACCTCGTTCGCCACGCCCTCAAAGAGTGGTGGGTGGGGCATCCCCACAGTAGCATAGGCCCAGACGGTATTGGCCAGGGCCTGGGGCTCAAAAGATCCCAGCCGATCAAATTCCACAATGTGATTCGCCACCTTCTCGAAGAGGGACGGATGACGCGCTCCAGCTTTCGCGAAGGACGTGACGATGTTAGAGAGAGCCTGGGGCCGATATTCTTCGAGGTCGTAGGTATTTGTCGCCGCGATTTGATCGCCCACGGTTCGAAATAAGTGATCGTGATGGACCTCGGCCTTGACAAAGGCCCACAGAGTGTTGGATAGATCCTGCGGGTTAAACTCCTCCAATTTTTCAATGCTGTATTCTGCCATCCCATCGAACAGATCGGCCATGGCCCTGTCATCATTGGATGAAGGCCTTTGCTCTGCAATGGCTAGAGCATATGCAAGGTTGGAGATAGAGCGTGGATCGAACCTGTCCAAAACTTGCAGCGATCGATTGGCTATCGAGTTCCATAGCACATCACCCTTCTCCTCCAGAATACGGCGCAGAAAAGTGTGATCGGCAGAGTCGCCCTTGGACGTGACAGTTTTGGCGAATCCCAGTGCCACGGTGCTGAGATCCCTCGGATCCAACTTCGTCGTCAAGTCTTCCATGGTCTTTTCGAATATAGCAGCCAGTTGAGTGCTCAACGTGGAATCTACCATTCCGCCTCCTCCCGTTCCCGTGCGTGATCGGTAGCCACCGGTGCGGTTATCCCGGGCCAGGAATTTGGGCACGGCCGCCCAGAACGCGGCGAGGTCTCGCGTGCCAGCCACATGGAGATTCTCGTGCATTCCAAAGGCCGCCTCTTCGAGAGATTTGCAATCTCTCATGCGGGGCACTCTCCCCCGAGGGTGGGCATTCCTCGCATTGTTAACATCCCGCTGCACGGCTTCGTGTGCAGCAATCCCACCGCTATCATTGCCCGATATTCTGGCGTCCTCATTAAAACCCCTCCCGTCGGCCCTCCACTCCCTCCTCTTATCCTGAACATACACGCCCAGTCTCGCCAATTCGTTCCTTATCCGATCGGCCCGTTCGTAATCCCGCGCGGATCGACATCTGTCCCTTGCCTCTAGGAATTCGACTATTTCGTCTTCCCTCAGCGGACAGGCGGGGGAGATCGGTCCGCCGGTTCGACGAAAGCCTCCTCTTGGTAATGACGATGTTGACGTTGGAGACGATGGCGATGGCGACGAGGGGGAGAATGGCCGGGCGCACGACGACCGCGGGCATAGTGATGGCGGCCAAACACCGCGCGACGACGTGACTAGGAAAGCCGGAGGGGAAGAGGAGGTTGACGACAACGGAGCCGTCGTGGCCGTCGGAAGGAGGGTGAGCCGAAGGCGGCGCCGCCGCGAGAGGCCGCGGAGCGAGGACGACAGCATCGCGTTCATGGTCAAGTGGATTGGATGGATCGATTGTGATGTGGGGCGTGCGTGGGGCGGGAGGCGGGAGCTGGCGGGAGGCATACGAACCTATGTATCTTGTGAGTTGATTTTGGTTGGTAGCCAGCTTATAGGGTTCAGTAAATGTATAATAATTTTTTGATAGCTTCGAAAGTTATTTTTAATTTCTATATCCCAACCATTTTTTTAGGTGTAATTTACACCTAAACGGCGTCTCAAGTCGATCCCGCCTGAGTACCGGTTTACGTGTTTAGGTGTAAGTTTA